>JAQZBX010107017.1:0-10692 GCA_029593785.1 Cabassous unicinctus
ATCCCCCCCTTGCTGCTTGTGCTGCTGTGTCCATTCGCTGCGTGTCTTCTCTGTGTCTGCTTATCTCCCCCTTGCTGTGAGGTCTTGCCGCATCAGCCCACGGCTCCGCGCGAGCCGGCCTGCTCTCACAAGGAGGCGCCGGGAAGTGAACCCGGGGCCTCTCACATGGTAAACGGGGGCTCCATCCACTGAGCCACACCCGCTTCCCAAGCAATGGATTCTTATATCTTATACACAATGCACAAACAACAAAAGAAAAAGTTGATAAATGGGACCTCATCAAAATTAAAAGCTTTTGTGCATCAAAAGACTTCATCATGAAAGTAAAACAATGTATGCAATGGTAGAAAATATTTGGAAATCATGTATCTGATAAGGGTTTAAATATCTAGAATGTATTAAGAAATCCTACAACTCAACAACAAAAAGACAAACAACCCAATTGAAAAATGGGCAGAAGAGAGGACTGGACGTAGCCCAGTGGTTGAGTGCCTGCTTCCCATGTATGAGGTCCTGGGTTCAAGCCCTGGTACCTCTTGAAAAAAAAAAAAAAGAATGAAGATCTGATACATGTACCAACACCGACATGGAACCCTGAAGACATCATGTTGAGTGAAATAAGCCATTTGCAAAAGGACAAGTATTGTATGTTCTCACTGATATGAAATAATTAGAATTAGTAAATTCATAGGGTCAAAACCTAGAACAGGGAAGCAGATGTGGCTCAAGCGATTGGGCTCCCATCTACCATATGGGAGGTCTAGGGTTCGATTCCTGGGGCCTCCTGGTGAAAAAAGCTGGCCCGCGTGGAGAGCTGGCACAGCAAGATGACGCAACAAAGAGAAACAATAAGAGACGCAGCAGACCAGAGTGCTGAGGTGGCTCAAGAGATTGAGCACCTCTCTCCATTCTGGAACATCTGGGGATCAGTTCCCGGTGCTGCCTGAAGAGAAGACAAGCAGACACAGAAGAACACACAGAGAGCAGACAGCAAGTGCAAAACAATCGCTGGGGGAGGAGGGAAGGAGAAATAAATGGATAAATAAATCTTTAAAAAAAAAAACTAGAACATAAGTTACCAGGGGCCAGGGATGAGGTAGAGAATAGGGAGTTGATGCTTAAACTGTACAGAGTTTCCATTTGAGATGACGGAAAAGTTTTGGTAATAAATAGTGGTGATAGTGGCACAACATTGTGAATATAATTAATAGCACTGAAATATATATTTGAATGTGGTTAAAATGGGAGATTTTAGGTTGTATATATGTTACTAGAATAAATTTTTTTTTAAATCCATACAATTTGGAAGCAGATATGGCTCAAGCAACTGGGCTTCCACCTACCACATGTGAAGTCCCGGGTTCAGTTCCCGGTGCCTCCTGGAGAAAGCAAGATGGCACGGCGGACAGGCACAGCGAGCTGACACAACAAGATGACACAATAAAAGAGACACAAAGAGGAAAGACAATGAGAGACACAACAAACCAGGGAGTTGAGGTGGCTCAGGTGATTGAGCACTTCTCTCCCACATGGGAGGTCCCAGGTTCGGTTCCTGGTGCCTCCTAAAGAGAAGACGAGCAGACACAGAGAGCACACAGCAAATGGACACAGAGAGAAGACAGCAAGCGCAAACAACAAGGGGAGGATAAATTAAAAAAATAAATCTTTAAAAAAAAAAAATCCATACGATTGTACAACTCAAGCAGTGAACTCTTAAGTATACCATGGACTATAGTTAATAGTACAATTATAAAAATGTTCTTTCATCAATTGCAACAAATGTACCACACTACGGCAAGGTGTTAATAAGAGGGTCATGTATGGGGCTCTGTATTTTACCCATGAGTTTTCTGTAAACCTACAACTTCTCTAATGAAAGGTTTTTAAATGTTCATGTCTATTGCATCCCTACTGTGTTCCAGGCCCTCTGCTAGTGCTGAAGCTATTTCAGTGAACAAGAGAGACAAGATCCCTGGGGAGGGAGTGAGGAGGTAGAGGATGAAAAGGGATAAGTTTATACAGGTATTTAAAATAGGGCAATGTGATCCCAAGGGGACCAGGCAGGGTAGAGAGCCCTGTTTAGAGAGGATGATCAGGGGACAGCCCTTCTGAGGGGTGAGACTGGAAGAATGATCCAGCTTTGTAAAGAGGGGAGGGAAGAAAAAAAAAAAAAGAGTGGAGGGAAGGGAGCAGATGTAGCTCAGAGGTTGAGCACCTGCTTCCCACATACAAGTTCCCAGGTTCAACTCCCAGTATCTCCTAAAAACAAACAACAGAACAAACAAACAAAAAAAAACAACTTGGGGGAGCTGATGTAGTTCAATGGTTGAGCGCCACCTTCCCTCATACGAGATCCTGGGTTCAAATCCCAGCTTTGGTTTATTAAAAAAAAAAAAAAAAGTGGAGGAAACAGCTGCAAGTGTCGAGAACAGACCTGGCTTCACATCCCAGCTCCATCATTTACTAGCTGTGTGACCTTATGGAAGTGACCAAACCTCTCTGAACCTTTATTTCCTCATAAAATGAGGATGCTTTTAGAATCTACCTCATAGCATTATTTTAACCAGAACATGTTAAGTGCATAGGCCTGGACCTGGTACAGAAGGAGCCCCATTAATGTAAATGTTAATGATGACAAATTATGCTGAGGCAGAATTCTCCAGTGGGACCACTCTACTCTGCTCCTCATCAGAAACTGTATCTGCCACAGCTACCAGGCAAGAGAGTATGGATAGTGGGGTGGGAGGGGACCTTCCCCCTGCTGCTTTGCTGCCCAAGTCACTGAGGGCACGTCACATGGATGGGGGATTTGCACCCTTCCCTGAAGCATGCTGAGACACCCCACCTTCCACCCACTGCAACCATCCTTGACCCATCCCCCAACCCAGGGCTCACCCACCTGTCACCCTCAGCTCAGAGCTCACAAGGATGGGGCTGGAGATTGGACTGGTTGTCCCTCTGTAGTCCCTGTCCCAAAGGCAGGCACTGCCCACCCAGCCAGTGGGGAAGAAGTAGCTTCTTCAAGGCAGCTGCATCCGGAAGAAAGGCCAAGGAAAGGAAGCTTGGAGAAAAGGCAGGGCTGGGCAGGACAGAAGACTCACAGAGACCCCGAGGGCCAGGAAGTCCTGCTGGGGTGAAGTGTCACCTGCCATCGAGCCCAGCACAGCCCCGAGGACCCGGAAGAGTGCCCACTGGGTGTCCAACACACATACCCAGAGAAGAGTGGCCACAACCAAGCCAGAGCACACAACAGTGAGCATACACAAGCATGCTCAGAGGACCCACATGTGGCCACACAGACATGTACCAACACAGAAATTCAGCAACAGGCCCTCCAAGGACACACCCGCACGCCAAGCACAAATGTGCACACAGCTGCAGGCACGCCTCACTGTGCCTCCTGCTCTTACCACCAGCCATCTACTCAGCAGAGCCCTGCCTTGTACCGAGGTCCCCACGAACCAACTCCTGCTGCCATCTGCTGACCCAGACGTGGCCAGACCCAGCCAGCATGGCCAGCACGATCCAGGAAGGAGACTGACAACCCTGGATCTGAACCAGCCCTCCTTCATCTCAGGCCAGGTCCCCCAAAGCACAGTCCTTGCCGTGGCACCCCACCTGCCTCGGTAGTACCCACAGCTGTTTCACATCATGGGCAGGTGGAGCAGAATCCCCTAATAGCCATCGGGAGGCCCTGAAGGATTATGGCAAGCAGAGCAAAATAAACAACCAAGTGCAGCATGGCAGGCTGAAATCAGACATGAGGTAGGACTTCCAGCCAGAGAAGCAGCACCAAAGCACTGAAAGACATGTGGGCAAGAAGAGAATGTCATCTGGCTCCATAAAGACGCCCTATTGAAAAGGGGAGTAGATGGATAGGCATGCATTACTCTTTTTATTTTTTACTAAATGTATTAAAAACAAAAGAAGCCCCAGCTTGCAGAGGTCAGAGCAGTCTTTATTTATTTTTTTAACCTTGGACCCTGTACATGGGAAGCAGATACTCAACCACTGAGCTATATCTGCTCCCCAATGAATGCTGGTTTTTTCATTTGTTTTTTTGTTATGTTTTCAGGAGGTACCAGGGATCGAACCTGGGACCTTGTATATGGGAAGCAGGCGCTCAACCACTTGAGCTACATCTGCTCCCTGAGAGTCGTCTTTAAATGACTAGGTAAATAGACACAAAGGGGCAGCGGCACCTCACCTGCCTAGACTGGGTGTGACCTTCCCTGCAGGCCGAGGGATGGACTCGGTGACCTTTGTAGTGCCAGCCTGAGCTGTCTGGGCCTGCGCAAGTGGCAGCTGGACGCCTTCCCCACTGTGTGACCTCTCCCCGAGGGGGTGGCCTGTTGCTCAGAGATGGGAGAGGGTAGCGAGACAAGGGCCACCAGGGCACCATGGCAACAGGCCTTGGCAGAGGCACGGCTGCACCTCCTCCAATCGCCAGGACCTAAGCCTTTGTAGACAGCACCTCCCCTGGCAAAGCAGGGGGTGGGGGCGTTGGTGAGAAAGGGGCAGGTGCACAGATAAGAAAGGAGAAGGTCTGGGGGTGCTGCACCCTGAAACATGAAGCCTGCCCCAGCTTACACCCCAAGACCTCCAGCTCATCCTCAACCACTGCCTTCCCTTCTGTCTTGCTACCCCATCACTCCCCCACAGGCCCAGCCTGCCCCCCGCCACCCCAAACACCCCTCACCCCCAGGCACCAGGGTTGCCCAGCTCACCCCATAGCCCTGGTCCCTCCATCATTCTCAGCCACTCTCTCTCCTCCCCCTTCTTGCCCTGTCCTCCCCACTGACTGTGGCCCAGGCCAGTGCCCACGGCCATCTGCTAGCTCCAAACGCCAGCATCTGCCCTCCCTCCACTCCTGCCTCAAGCACCTGCTTCTGAGCTGCCTGCTCCCTATGTCCTCCTCTGCCCGCTGCTGGGTTCCCGTGCCCTCCTGGGGACTGAGCCCGGGGAGGGGCACATCTGAGCAGCCTGCCCATGGCAAGGCATTGCTGACTCCAGTTCACAGACTGCCCAACACAAACGTTCAGGGGGTCTGGGAAACTGGGCCACAGTCCCAGCAGGCACCACCAACCAGGTCAGGAGCCTGATTCTACAACCGGGAGGGGGGGGGGCGGGTCTTCAGGGACCTTCTTATCCAGTTTCCTCCTCCACTTGAGTGAATGAATATTTGCACCCCCAGAAGTGCTATCTTCCTGAATATACAGAAATACCCCATTGATGGAGCCCTTGTTATGTATCCAGCACTTGTTCTCATGACACCCAGATAAGGAAACTGAGGCTCAGAGAAGTTGGGGAACTTGTCCCAGGTCCCACAGTGTGCTGGACACCTCAGCGCACCTCTTCAGACCCTCTGGACCCACCTCTTACTTCAGCCACTTCTGCAGTGACAGTTCCCTTCAGGCTCGAGCAGCATCTTACAGGTGCAACCTGCCAGCGCCTCACCTTGGTCATGACAGGCCCTCTGATGCCGTAGTGTGGTGTGCCCACCAGCACCCTCTCAGCCCTCACCCACGTGTAACCTGGAAGTGCGCAAGAATTAACGCCCATGGAGCCACCCCTGCCCAAGGGGGATGGAGCTGATGGATAAACGCTTTCCTGCTTTGTCCCCCAAGAGGGCACTTCCAAAGTGCATTCCATAAGGCTCCCCAGAAGACCACCCAAGAGAGAGCGCAGGTCACTGGTGGTGCTGATAACAAAAATAATGCATCCTTACATTGCTTTCTCCTCCTCTTCTTCATACCTCTTGCCCCATTCCTGTTTCCAGAGCTCACTTCCCAAATAAACCATCTGCGTGCAAGCCTTTATCTCAGACTCTGCTTTGGGGGGATGCAGATGGACATACAGTGGGGGGTGGACCTGGGATAAAAATCCAGGTCTGAGTGACAGCAGGGCCTTCACGCTTGACCACCATGCCCTGCTGCCACCTCCGCCACCACCCATTCCAGGGTCCCCTTCCCTCAAGGTTCAAGCCATTCTGAACCACGGTGGCTCAGCCACACTCCAAAGAGGGAGAGGAGGGCTGTGAGGGTATAACGGAGGCCACCTCCTGCCACGTGATCGCAACACCCCGGGGGCTGAGCAGGAGTCCCAGCTAGAGGGGCCCTGACCCTACCCAAGCTTAGCATCTGTCTCTGCCCTGAAACTTCAACAGGGGCCAAAGAGTTGCTGCTGCCCCTCTTGGGCTCCAGTCCCCCATCTCACCCCCCACCTGATCCCCCAAATTCCACCTCACCCCCACTCATCAACATCTTGGATGGGAGGGGGACCTGAGGCAGCTGAGCAGCTAGATCAAGCAGAAAGCCCACCCGACCCCACCCCAGGACTCAACCAGTCCACCTGCTAGGGGGTGAGGGCAGAGCCTCTCCCGACTCCTGCCCAAGTCACAAAGATGTGCTGGGACCTTCCTGGGGGAAATCGCTGCTCAGGCCCTCACACCCCCTGAGTCACTCCCAGCCCCCCAGCCCAGGCTGCTGTGCTAGCTTTCTGTTTACTCCTCACTTGGCAGTAGGAAGAACGGGGGAGGGGAGAGTGCCTTCTCCCCTCTCCATGGGAAACTGAGGTCCGTGGGGCTTAAGGGCTGGCCCCAGGGTCACAAAACATGAAAAGAACCCAAGCGCCCTGGCGCCCAGCCCAGGCCAGCCCTATTGTTCTGGATGAGGCTGCTCTGATGGGGGCCACTCAACAGAGGCAGACCCTGGCATTCAGAGCCCAAACCCCACTTGCATGCAAATGCCCTGTCTGGAAGGGTGGTAAGAATGGGTGTTGGGGAAGCTGTAGAAAACAGATGAGGGAAGAGAAGGAGCTCCTCACCGCCTCCTGGCCCCAGGTCCAGACTCACAGTGTCTGGTGATGGCAGAGCCAAAGCGGAGTCTACACAGACTCCCAGCGTCCCCTGAACACACACCTTTCCTGAACCCCCACCCAGAGCTGACATCCCATGCCCACCCAACCAGAGCCTCCAGAAATTAGGGCCTCTCAGCAGCACCCACCATCCTAGCTCCCCTCTCTGCATCAGGCACAGGCGGGAGTGAGGATGGGGTGGGAATAACGCCAGTTCGCAATAAAACCAACCAACCCAAGCTGGCTACAGGGTCCTCCCAGGGTTCCTGGCTTTTTCCTCCCACCACCACCTGTAAACACACGCACACCCCACCTCCACCTCTCGCTAAAGACTTTGACGGAGGCTGAACATCTCACTCACGCACGCAAACCCCTACATATGATGTCTGTGCCATGCCCCACCCCGCACGGATTTCTGAGGACGGCCACCCCAGCTCCCAAGCAGCCCACTACGCTGAATTGCTCTGTGCTCACACACATCCATACGTGCTGGATTTCTCTTTGCAAACACGCACACTCACACTCAACATTTACCCCGAATCCCCCGTTCAGTCACGCCCAGGACTAAAGTCCTGATCCAGGTTGGCTATGGAATTACAACCCAGACCCAGACCCACTGACCTTCCGCCGCCTGGCGTCCGGCGCTTACTCCCCGACGTGGACGGAATGTCAACAGTCAGTCCCTGCCGCTCACCCCGCCTGCGCGCCCGGAACGGCGGCGTCCTCCCACCTCCATGCGGACCCAAGCCCCTTCCTCTTTGGCGGCGGGGTTCCCTCGCAGCCCGCCCAGCCGCTTGCACCGTCACCGCGGCGCGCACACGCGCGCACCCGGCCCCGCGCCTGGGAACGCACAAAGCTGCGCCCTCGCACGCCTGCAGCCGCTCGCACACCTGGCGGGCGCGTCCCCAGCCGCCCGAGCCGCGCACACGCAAGCAGAAAGCCGGGGCCCTGCGGGGGACGGCGGGGTCCCCAGGCCACCGCCGCGTCCCCGCCAGCTAGTTCCCGGCCGCACCTACCTCGCTCTCCCAACCCCGGGACGCCGCCGCCTGGGTCCGCGCCCTGGTCCTGTTAGTGTCACTCCGGCTCGCTGGCTGCCGAGAGGGACCGGAAGGTGGGGGACGAGGGAGGCAGGCAATGGGCCAGGGGAGAGCGCTGAGGGTGGGGGAGGACAATGGGTCCTGAGCTCTGCGTTTGCCTCGGGGACGCACGCGTCGCCGCCGCCAGGGGACTGCCCGAGGCGTCTCCTCCGGAACAAAGGCACGGGGCGGGGCAGGCGCGCCCAAGGGACCTGTAGGGGGAAGGGGCAGCAGCCCACCTGCCCACAGAGGTTCCAGGAGGATGGAGTACCGGAAGGATGGGGTCTCGGGCCTATGGGGAGCCCAGGGTTCCTGGGCAGTTGAGGGAGATGCTCTGGGCTCTTTCCAACCCTACATAGGGTAGGGGTGGGGAGGGGCTACCGTGTTATCTGGATTGGAAAGTGGAGGGCCTCAAGAGCTGTTCAAACCCCACAGCTGTGCCCTGCCTTGACCTGGCAGCTTGGAGCTTTCATTCGTTCACTCAACGGACATCCTCCCAGCTTCTGCCAGACCAAGGATGCTCCTGAACTTGGAGGGGTGAAGCAGAGGCCCTCTGAGTGTAGCGTGCACACCTCCAGTCATGGGAAGCTGGCTCCCTGGGGAGTGGTGGGGGGAAACAGCCCCCCAACCTAGGGCTGCTCTAAGAACCAGAAAGTCCATCCTTTAATTGCAGCCATCTGCCCCTTCCATCTCTGCCCATGGCCTCACTCTGCTCAGAAACAACCGCTTTCTGCTCCAACGCACCTAGGGCCTTTGCACTCACTGTTCCCCCTAGAGGAATACTCGTCCTCCTCATCTCCTGTGTCCCCCCATCCGCCCGACCCTCCTCACTCACAGCGTTTCCCTATGGCTGTCCTCTTGTGTCCTTCAGGACTCAGCTCACATGTCATCTTCTCAGAGACTCCTTGGCGTCTTCCAAAGTCCCCACATATCCTCTTCATCTCCATGCCCTGTATTGGTTTCTTCAGCACAGTGATCATCTTGGGAAATTTTCTTGTCTACTTGTCTGCATTTTTAGTGTCTGTCTCTCCCACTAGAATGTGCCCTATGGAGGAGGGCCCTTGTTCTGCCTTAATGACCACTATAACCTCAGGGCCAGATGCAGAACAGTGTGTCAATCAACGGATAGCTGAAGAAGGGAGGGAGAGAGGGAGGGGAAGAACAGCAGGCAGGAAGGGGGTCCAGCCTAGCTCTGAGTCCCTGCAGCAGCCTGTCCCTCCATCCTGCAGTGCAGCCTGGCCCACCAGGCATAGTGGCCAGCAGATGAAAAGTGCTCAATCCTGTCTGCCAGAGGAATGAACGGACAAACAGACACTCCTCTCAGAACCTGAGATTCAGAATAGCAGGACCTTACCTTCCCTCACTCTGGTCTCTTTCCAGAGCTCTCGTAGCTCCAAGATGAGAGCGTTTTCTTTGGTAAACGCCTAAAACGTGGTGCCATACCCAAGCTTCCAGTCCACTGGAAGCCCTCGGAAGGTGTTGCTTCCCTGGCCTGCTGCCCAGGCACATGCAGGATTGGAGGCAGAAAGGGAAGAGTTCCCCTTTATCCCTATGAGGTTGAATCTACTAGACTTGGTCCTGGGATCCAGCCTCCAGGCAACTTCGGGTCCCAGCATGCTTTCCCCATGCTTCCTCACCCAAGCCACCGAGAAACAGGTTGAGTGGGACTCAGCCAACAACGGCCCCATTCATCAGCCTCCTTAGCTGTGCCACCCCCTTTCCCAGCCCACATTTCTCTATGTCACCTGCAAGGCTCTGATGCGAAGAAAGGAATAATTTCTTGCTGAAACTCAGAAACCCTGTCTCCTGCTTCACCGCCCCCAAGCTACTTTTTAGTCGAGAGCATTAATCAGAAAAGCAAATATGCTTCTCCCAGCAGGGTGGGTTCTCAGGGAAGTCACTCACTGCTGCTGATCATCCACCTCTTCCTTTCCCAAGTGCCCCTAAACCAAGTATTTAATGAGACTCTGAAACTTCACCAGGCCTGATGCCAAATCCACTTATTTATGGTTTGTGGATGCCACCTTCCTCCACTTTGTAAAGATAGAAATCACCTTCCCTGTCTCCCACCTTTGGGCACATGCCTCTTTCTCTCCGAGGCAGTGTGCATAATGGTTGCCATTTACTAGCTGTGACTTAACCTCTGTGCATCAGTTTCCCCATCTGAAAAATGGGAAGAACAATAGTACCTAGATTATAGCATTGTTAGGAAGATTAAATTCATTTATTCCAGCAAAGCATTCACAACACAGCACATGATAAGCACTCAAACTATGTTAAGAATTAATATTCTATCACAAAAATTAGTGCGGTCACTGAGCTATGGCAGACTGCTCTTCAAGTGCCCTGGGTGCAGCCTCCCCAAATAAGACATCTGAAGGTCTTCTGAGTGATTTCATCCTCTCCCATCACTGCTTTTCTTCTCTGAGGACTCTGCTCTATGTCTGTGATTCTGAAAAGCGTCCTTGCTCCTTCGCTCAGAAGAGGGGAGCAGCTCCGTTAGCCTCAGGCCACCTGTGCAGGCAGCAGCTTCACCTCCTCATCCTCCCTTGCCAGGGTCTTGGGCAGTTTTAACTGAGCCCACCTCGGTCATGGGGCTCACCTCTCTGCCAGCCTTCCTATGGGTTCATGTTCATTCCTCACTTATGCACTCGGTGCCTGATTAATGCACTCCTTCTCTGGGCACAGTGCTGGACTGGGGCCTGGGTACAGAGTGGAGAACGAGAGGGAATAGGCCCCTGCTCCATAGAGCTTGCAGGCC
>JAQZBX010107018.1:0-10694 GCA_029593785.1 Cabassous unicinctus
ATGTATGAGGTCCTGGGTTCAATCTCCCGTACTTCCTTAAAAAAAAAAAAAAGGATTTTTTGGCCATATACAAAGTGATTTTTAAAAAATGGTCTTTGGGAAGATTGAATGTAGCTTGCTGTCTCCTAGAAATCCCAGCACACCCATGACACACTGCGCCTTCACAAAACTGGCTTCTTTTTAGTCCATACCAACCACATTATTCAAGAGCGCGTTAGAAAGGACAGGGCAAGCTGAGACACTGATGACGTCCTTAATTGCTACATCCTGCCTTTTCAATAGATGGGGTGTAGACACTGTATAGAAGGTTTCCTTTTGGGTGTGTGTAGTTGGATTCTCTTTGGACTCTGGCATCAGCGGTTTGTCCGTGTCTGGCCATTAGGGTCTCATCGACTAATTTTGAACTCTGAGTTGGTAGAACTCAGAGAAGCTGAGAATCAGTGTTACACTTTTGACTGATCAAAGTGGTTGATTACACATCTAGGGAGCTGAAGTTTTCTCTTTTATCAGGCCAGTAACTGGGTTAAGCACAGAGATAATAGTGAGGAGTGGTTGCTAATTTATGGATCCTGACACATGTCAATTGAGTTTCTCATCGCTTAAAAGGGGGAGCATAGTACAGAGGTGTTGATCTTTCATTGCTGGTGCTGGTCAAATCCTGCCCTAGGACCAGCAACTACACAACAGGTGATTTGTGTCCCCAGTCTGTACTTGCCCCAGACTCCTGGAATCCCACTTTCACTAGCACCCCTCTGTGATAATGCCATATGAATTGGCTTTTCCAAACCAACTCCTTTTCCCATAACCCATCAAAACATGCTTTTCACACACACACAATAAAATAACTTACCCTTCATAGCTTTCAAAGTGCACTTACGTGTGCTATTTTATTTAATCTTAACAGCAATTCTAAAATGTAGGCATTAATAATAATCTGCATTTCTCAAGGGAGAAAAATGAGAGTAGAAAATCAAATGACTTGCCACGTTCACACAATAGCAACTAGTAGAGGCAGGGCTTAAGCCCAGTTCTCCAGCATCCAAATCCTTTGCTCTTTTTCCACGATGTGCCTGTGGGTCTCATCCTGCTGATATAGGCCTCATGTATAACTCCTTCCAGACAAGTGTGCCTCTCCTAGCTCAATTCAATGGGGCAAGATTTGGGGAGTCCTCAAGCCCCCGACAGGCCTGTGGGGAGATAGTCTGTGTCATGCCAGCCTTTTAATGCCCTTCAAACCCCTCCATGAGTGCTCTGTCAGTCTTCCTGTGTCTATGACTAGTTTAGTTGCTATTTTTCCAGAAGGTTAGTCCATTCAAATGAGCAGGATGGGTTAATGGAGGAGATAAGATAAACTGTGGGAACAAAAGAAACAAGGAGTTGAAAGGTTAGGGGAAAGGAGGCATGTAACACAGGACAAATAAGTGGGGGAGCAGAAGAGGTATGTTGGGGGGGTGGTATGAAAGTGGGAGGCCCTGCTGGAGCTTTGTTTCCTGCAGCGGGGCGAGGGGACATAGGACCTACCTACAGATTCAGCTTCTGCTGGCAAACAGCAAAGATTAGCAGGCCTGAAACTTTTTCCCAGCATAAATGACCACCATAATTTTCATTCAGTGGCAAGGGAGAGTGTCTTGGGTGATGTTCAAGGAATGTCTGGCCAGTGCACAGTGGAGACTTTGTTCATTTTTGCAGCAGGATTTTTTCTGAGAAGCTGCCAAATCCAACTCTGTGGTCTACTGGTACAGAAAGAGAAGGTTGTCTGTGACCGGCACATGGGGATTTGGCAGGTGGGGGAAAGGATTTGATACTGGTGGGTCACACATTTGGTCTATGATTAATCTTTCTCTTTGCTTGTTTTGCCCTTTAGTTAGTTAGTTAGTTTGTTTGTTTTGTTTTGTTTTGTTGGGAAGCAGGCACTCAACCACTAAGCTACCACCACTCCCCAGTGAGAGTTGGTTTTTTCGTTTGTTTGTTTTTAGGAGGTACCAGGCATTGAACCTGGGACCTCATATGTGGGAAGCAGGTGCTCAACCACTGGAGCTACATCCGCTCCCCTGCCCTTTAGTTTTGAGTTTGGCATGTGGTGATTCTACCCAGGAAATTAAATGTGTTAAATGTAAAAGGCCAAGTGCTGGTTTTAAACAAAAAAACCCAGCTATTTTGTTTTGACCTTTTATTCCACTTGGATCCTCTACATCCAGGACATTTTGTGTCTGTGGATTTTTTTTTTTTTAAGTAGTAAATTTGATTACCACGCTATATCTCCTACCCCTTACCTAAAGCATAGGAACATCTTGTGCAAACTCATGGCATAAGCTCTTGCACATCCTTGCAAACTCTGGCCAGGCCCAGGTGAGGAGCATATCATTCTGTGCTGAGGCAGATGTTCTTAAAGAGAAGGGCAGAATAAAATTTATTTTTATTTTATACGGAAGAAGAATCTGAAATTTGATCCATTCTGAAAATAGGAAAGAAAGTGATTTGGAGTAATTATAACAAAGAACTCAATTCTCTCCTTCCTCCTCCACTAGATTAAATGCCATTTGGGAAGCAGCAAAGTGCATGAGTAGGTGGTGAGGACGGTCACCAGAGGAGGTGGGGGGTGGAGGTGGATCCTAGGGCCGCCGGGGAGGGCAGCTCCATGGCAGAGCAGGCCGGGAAACTCACAGAAAGCCAAGCTAGAGTGGAAAGCTCTGGAATGAAGCCCTTCAAATATTCTCTCCCTCCTCTGAGTCCTTTTCCACAATCACTTTCCAATCATTATTTAACTCCTTTAAAAGTGCAAATGAACCCACAGGCAATGGGGAAAAACCCTTTAGAAACCCTGTCCCTGAATGAAAGCTAAAGACTTGGCCTTTGATTTGAGCTTTCTGACTCTCTTCTGGGGAGCAGCTTTGCCTTCCTTTTTCTCATATTTTCCTTGATCTGGGAAATAAGGGCAAAGGTTATGTCTGAAGGATGGCAGGAGAATGATGTAGTTTGCAATGTCACATGATGAGAGACGTGATCCTTGAATGCATCCTGGTTAATAGACAACCTCAAAATCTCTTTCAGCTCTAGAAATACCCACTATTGATCAGGCATATTCAAAAATCAGCAACAGTATCACTGTGGAATGGGCTACTGTGCCAGGGGCCATCAGTTACCTCCTCACGGCTGAAGACGGAAACACGGTCATTGAAACCACGGTGGCCCAATCCCCAGGCACTGTGACAGGCCTGAAGGCTGCGACCTTGTACCAAATCACCATCAGATCCATCAGTGCCACTGAGAGAAGCCAAGCATCGCCCCCAAAGCAGGCAAAGACAGGTGGCTGAGTGCTTGTCCTCTGCTGAGTGTTTGCTTGCCACCTGGATCAGTTATACTTGAAAGCCACCAAATGATGTTTTTTTGGGGGGGAAATTCATATATCTGTGGAGGAGGTAGTATTGAAATGCCAGAAGGTTTGCTATGGAAAATAAAACCCATTTCTGGCCATCTTTAAAAGCTAACAAAGGAGGAACTGTTGTCAATTATATGAAGGCGGTAGCCACCAGAGGTTCTGCGGGGAGGGAGAGGGAAGAATGGGTGTAACATGGGGGCATTTTTGGGACATGGGAATTGTCCTGCACGACATTGTCGTGATGGATACAGGGCATTGTATATTTTGTCATAACCTACAAAATTGTGCGGGACAGAGTGTAAACTGTAATGTAAACTATACTCCACGGTTGGTGGCAGTGCTTCAATACGTGTTCATCAGTTATAAGAAATGTACTACACTAATGAGGGATGTTGCTAATGTGGGAAGAGAGAGGAGGGAATAGGGGCATATGGGAATCTCCTGTATTTTTTATGTAATATTTATGTAATCTAAAGCTTCTTTAAAAAAAAATTTTTTTTTTTAAAAAACATCCCTGCTTTTAAATCCCTGAAAAAGGGCTTTCTGTTTTTAGCCTCAGTTATCCATGCAGACTAGCAGAATAAAGAACCAAATAAAGAATGAGTAGAAGGGATTTTGCTGCACTGTGACTGCCTGGCATATATGTTAACAAATAAAAACATTTGGAAGTTGTCATCACCACTACTTAAATTAATTTAATAAAGTCACACCTGGGCATGTTCCTGAAAAGCTATGTGCACGTTAAATATATAAACCATCATTTTCCCATCAATTTGTATTATGATTATAGGGACATGTTACCTAATTTCTGACCAATCCAGTTGAAAGTAATGCCTAATATTCAATGTTTTCCTATTCCCCATTTTCCTGCCCAGTCATTTATGACTAATAACACACCTAAATAGCAATTATTTAACAGGATTCTGGCATGGATCCTTTTGCAAAGCAAATAGTTATTTTATAATATGGCTAATCAACTTTAATTTACTTATCCCTAAATTTGAATGATCCTGTATTGGACTTCCTTATGCATATGTATGTGTTTTTTTGTCTTTTTAGTGTTGGCTGCCCCAATTCTAGAACTAAGCTCTCCAAGTCCAAACTCTATTGTTGTACAGTGGCAAGCCGTATACATGGCAACTGGGTTCTCTGTGTCCATCATGAGAGCCAATGGCTTGGGTAGAATATGGAAAGAGAATACTACAAACACTTCCTTGACGTTCACCAGTTTGGATGCTGGGACTCTCTACACCGTTAAGGCCTATGCGTGGAATGCCAATGGAATCCCTGGAGATGACTCCACCTGCAATCAGAGAACAAGTAAGGACTTCTCAGCTCAGCCACCAACAGTGACATTTTTTATTTAAAGTGGGGGCCTGTGCATTGTGGCCATAAAGAGCAGCGTAAATGATAAGTACAGAGCAGCTGGCAGCAGCTATTTAAATTTATTATGAAGTTATTTATAGTGCCTTGATATTCCTCTGTAGTTTAAATGCTTATTGAATGTGTAAAGAAATGCTGCTCAGAATACACAGATCATGGCACTTCCTCCTCTGACATCCAGCTCAGTTTCAACATAAACATTCAATACCACGCAACAAGAAATGAGTCTTGTTAGGTTTATCGTTTATCCTTGTCCCTTCCTGGGTTCAGGCCAATTGGATAATGAAAAGAATCATGATTCAGCAGACATTTAGTGAGTGCATGCCAACTCAGAGCAGGCACTGTTCTAGAGATACAGCAGCGAACAAAACAGTTCCTACCATCACAGTGCTTTAGGCTGTGGTGGGAATCTGCATCAGATTTATGGCCCAAAAGACACAGCTTAGGCCTGGGCTAACAGGGAACTTCCTATCACCTCTCCAGTTGTAGGCCAAGAAGCTGGAGAAAGCCATGTGTTCTCTCACCATCCTACCACAGGAATACCCCTACCAGGGGATCCTACTGCATGATGACTGGAAGATCCAACAGAGTTGCAGGAGTTGGCCAAGAGACTGAGGAGGGAGGGTGGAATATGGGGAGGGGAGCGGGGGGCTCTTTTCTTCTCTTGAGGTAGAATAAGCCATCCACTGGCAATGTGGCCTAATAGATGCTAAGCTTTCACCAACCAGATTAGTCATTTCATCCCTTGGGAAAGACCAAAGAGGCAGTAGAAAGAAACCATAAATGTTCTCTCCAACATTCCCTAAATTTGGAGGGGGAGTGAAAGTCCCATTGTCTATGGGTCCAGGCAGAAATGCAGGGAGAAAAGAAGGGTTTGCTTTTATAATATTTCTCTAGGGAAAAATCATAACACGTGGTCCTAAGGTGACTCATGATGGACCTGGTGAGGCAGGATATCCATGACAAACCAGTCTCCCAGGGACTTTTCCTAGGCATGGATTCATTCTTCCTTCCATTCATTCTTTCCACATTTATTGAAGGCCCACTAGGTGCTGGATGTTGTCTAGGTGATGAGGATACAAAGTCAAATAAAGCATGACCGCTACCCTCAAAGAACTGATCTTTTTTTTTCTTTTTACCAGGAGGACCCAGGGATTGAACCTGGGTTCCTCCATATGGGAGACGGACGCCCAACCATTTGAGCCACATCCGCCCCCTCAAAGAACTGATGTTGATACAGGATAGACCAATGCATAAACCAACGGTTACTGCTCAGTGTAATAAGAGTTTGATTGAAGGATGCCCAGGCACAGGGTGGCACAGGAGGAAGCACTGACATTAGGCTGGGGGACTGGGAGAGCCAACTCGTAGAGATGACTGGTTTCTTAAGGTCTTCCCCCTTCATTTGTTTTTCCATGTGATAAAAAGTTTTAGAGTTTGGATTTAGCCTCTCAATGTTCTACTCATTTTCCCCCCCCCGGTCTTTCATACTCCATGGGGGAAGAGCAAGTTGTTCTAAAACACAGCAGGGTGTAACGTTTATGTAATCTAAGTATCTGTTAAAAATTTTAAAAATTACAAACAAACAAACAAAAATAAATAAAAATAAAAATAAAACACAGCAGGCTATCCCTAACAGGCTTGGGCCCAGAACTGCCCCAGAGTAGACCTGCTTCTACAGACGTGCTGACCATGCAGCGGGGCAGGGTCCTGTTGAGATGGCCTATGGAAGAAACATGGCAGGTGGCCTGCCTTGGAGCGGATGAGTGTCCTCAAACAGGGTCTTCTCTGTTTACCCCATACGTGTCCAGACGACTCTGGTGTCTGTTCATAGGCTGTCCAAGCAGTTTAATACAACCTGCCAGGTGGGATTTATTACAGCACAGATCCCAGAGGAGAGCTGAGGCTAGCTTCTTTCCTCCCCACCCTAGGAGGACACCTCCTCAAGCTTTTTCAAGGGGATAACACCGAAGAAAGGGGGACATATTTCTTAAGAATGTAAGGGGAAGTGCTTTAGAGACATTACACAAGACAGCCTTTATGTGTGATCATCACACTTGATAGTTTCCCTCTTTCTCTTTGACTTAGAATGGAAAGAAAGAAAGTCTGCTTCTCTAGAAACAATTATGACTTAAAAGCTATTAGGGAAGTCTTGGCAGATGCCACAAAGAAAGAAGGGATATGGTTGAAGCTAATCAAATAGACTATTTGACTTATCACTTAACAATAACATACCCACATGGCCCTTTTAGCCCTGGACATTTATAATTTCATTTAATTCTTTCAACTGCTCATTGAATAGTATATTCATTCATTCAAAACACATTTATTAGGTAGGCTTCGCGGGTAACTACTAAAAAACAACAACAACAACACATTTATTTAGCACCTAATATGTGATAAGCACAGATTTTATTAAATCTATTTTATAGGTGAGAAAAAAATTAACACAAAGATTAAGTAACATGGCCAAGGTTGCATAGCTAATTATAAATTTGCATAGGTAAATGGCAGATGTGTTACCACTTCCCAGATTCTCTGAATCCCAATTTTATTTTATTTTTTAAGATTTATTTATCTCTCCCCACCCCCTCATTGTTTGCACTTGCTATGTCTGTTCATCTTCTTTGTTTCTTTTTAGGAGGCACCAGGAACCAAACCCAGGACCTCCAATATGGAAGGGAGGCACCTAATCGCTTAAGCCACACCTCAGTTCCCTGCTTTGTTGTCTCTCGTTATGTTTTTCCTCTTGTGTATCTTGTCCTGTCATCTTGTCGCATCAGCTCGCCATCCTGCTAGTCCTCTTTAGGAGGCACTGGGAACCTCTGCTCCCTGCTTTGTTGTGTCTCTCATTATGTTTTTCTTCTTGTGTCTCTTGTTGAGTCATTTTGTTGTGTCAGCTTATTGTGCTTGCCCATCCATGCCAGCTGGCTGTCTTCTTTAGGAGGCACCGGGAACACCACGGACCTCCCATGTGGTAAGCGGGAGCCTGATTGCTTGAGCCACATCTGCTTCCCCCAATTTTATTTTCTATAGCCGTTGCAATTATCCTATTACTAGAGTCCCTCATCCTCCAAACTCTGTAACATCATCTTGGCCATATCACACTTGGGTGCTTGGGGCTACTGCAAAAGTTTAACAGCTGTTTCTCAAAAATGCAGGTCCTCGTGCCCCCTCCAACATCCAAGTCTCTTTCGACGGGGGGGCTCTAAAAGCGTCTATTTCATGGGCACCGACTGAAGGAGCTTTCAGCTATACCGTGATGGCTCTGAGTGGCTCTTCAGAGCTGAGCTGCAGCACATCTTTCAGTTCCTGCACCATCTCTGGCCTCCAGTGTGGAACTGAATACCTGGTTTCAGTTTTAGCAAGTAATGATGCTGGATCGAGCAACTCGGCTTCATCAGTAACCCTGAAAACTGGTATGTAAATAAGAGTGAGAGCACTGTGGGACTGGCAAGTCAATGCGACTACCTTAAGGGAAGTAAATAGCCACCAAAGGTCTTCCAAGACACTTTGGAAGAAGTGAAAATGAAAGCTTGGTCTGAATGAAAGCACGAGTTGGGCATTCTGATGAGTTTGAATGATATTGATAGTGAAACCAGATATCATGCATGGGGAAAAAAAAACACATCTTTGAAAATCAGGAGACCAGACTTCTATTTCAGACCTTTTATTAATTAGGGATTTTATTTTAAATTTATAAAGATAAAAATCCTAAGATCCAGTTTGAGTTATATGAAGCTCTGTGCAATACAGATAATTGTCTCTTCTTCACAGACCTGGACTTGGTGGGAGCTATTTTTTAGGATAAAGATAGGATGTCTATAGTTCTGAATATGTTTGGACATTTTCCCATTTTCACTCTTATCAGAGAGACAAAGCATACATATGTGTGGAGGGTGATTCCTCTATTTAGAAGTATCTATGTGTTTTGGGGAATGGTAACTAACACTCAGTGAAGAGCTATGATGTTCCAGGCACTATAAATACATTATTTTATTTAATTCTCATGACAACTCAGCAAGGCAGGTTCAATTATCTCCCTTTTCAGATAAGAAAATTGAAGCCCAGAGAAGTTAATAATTTCTTCCAAGGGCACACAGATTGTATGTAGAACTGGGATTCAAGCCCAAGTTTGCCTGATCTCACTCCTCTACGCCAAAGAAAATGTAGATAATTACAAAAATGTCTACTTTATCCGACAGTCAGAATTATGGCATTCTAAGTTTAAAAGCAGTGAAGAAAAGAGCTGTCACCAAGCTGATGCATTCTATTTTACAGGAAAGAAGTAGAGCCAACCCCTCAGACACCCAGCTTTTTTAGAGTTATTGTTAAAGTCACTGATATAACTTGGTGATTGCCTTCTCTTTTAACAACCATCAGTACTATAATTTAACGTGTCCAGTATATTAGAAGTGGATATGAGGACATGATAGCTGACAGTAAAGGAGGATAAAAGAAACACATTTTCAAAAGCACAGCAGTTGTGAGTTAGTCATTCAATGCAGGAGCAAATCATCCAGGGTTTTTCTATCCTAGATGCACGTTAAAAGCATCTGGGGAGCTTTGATAAAATCTCAGTATCCAAGCCCCACCCAGACTGATTAGAATTGCTGGGAATGGAGTCTGGATATGAAGAGTTTGCTAAAGCTCTCCCCAGTTGATTCTAATGTTCCACCAAGGTTCAGTGCTACCAAAACAGTCCTGCACACTTATTGGCCCAGGAGGTACCACTGTAGTTTGTGTATAACACTATCAGTCATGATCATGGGAGTGGCCTTGACTCATCAATAAGAGATAGAAACAAAATAACAATAAAAAAATAAACAACAATAAAAGATAGAACTGTGTTTGGAAAGTTCTCTATGTTTCTGAGGGTCCAGAAATGTGTAATATATTTTAGGAAGATTTCCATTAGAGATGACTACAATTTTAAAAGCTTAGGGCTTGGGAGTTGATGTGGCTCAAGCAATTGAGTGCCCACCTCCCACATGGGAAGTCCCAGGTTCAGTTCCCGGTGCCTCCTAAAGAAGACAAACAATGAGCAGACATCAAGCAAAAACAATGAGTAGATAATGAGAAAAAAACAATGAACAGACAATGAGCAAAAACAAACGAGGAGGGAGCGGGTGTGGCTCAAGCAGTTGCTCACCTGCCTCCCACACGGGAGGTCCGGGGTTCGATTCCTAATGCCTCTTAAAGAAAAAAAAAACAGACAACGAGCAAAAAACAACGAACAGACAATGAGCAAAAACAATGCGCAAACAACTAGCAAACAGACGAGGGAGCCATGGGGTGGGAGTGGGGGGAAGCTTAGGGCTTAAAAGAATACATTTGAATTCATTCCTTCAGAAGATTCATTCCATGCTGATCCTGGGTAAAGGAGGCATTGCCTTAACACGGGAAAACAGGCAATATTAACCAAGGCGATTCCTGCCTGTTACTGACATAGTCTAGCATATGTTATGCGAGATAAATAGGACTTTTGAGAATGTCTTCCTCGGTTTGTGTTGTTGCACGTACTACTTGGTCTGTTCCTTGTCCATAGGATCTGGTATCTGAACTCTCTGTTTAAGAAGCATCCAGCACATGCAGGATACTGATGCAGTGCACATGAGAATGTTATTATTCTGTTATGTTATTCAGCACATGGGAGGCTAACAGTTAGGAAAACTTTCCATATTATTGAGACTTTTGAACATAGGCTCCGTGGTGTATCAGAAAGACCCAGCTCCATCATTTGCTAGCTGTGTATGCTTGGGCAACCCACCTGACCTCTATGAGCTTCAGTTTCCTCATTTGTAAAGTGAGGATAGTTTTGGAAGAATTAGAGGAAATATTAACTGAAAGCAAAGTGAACGATGGCTATTATTATCTCGAAAAAGAATAACTACAGGGATATTCTTTTTTTTTTTTAAAGATTTATTTATTT
>JAQZBX010107019.1:0-10698 GCA_029593785.1 Cabassous unicinctus
AAAAAAAAAAAAAAAAAGGAACCCTCTCAGATGTCCTCAAGACCCAGGAGGTGACACTAAGGATCTTCTCCGCTAGGACCTGCCACTCCTAAATGGTTTTGGGGGTAGGGGTGGGGAGCAGCTGGAATGAGCATTGGGAAGGTGGGGGAAGAGAGGCACAAACAGCAGCCAAAGATTTTAAAGCAAGAGGGAAGCAGTCATTGAGTGGGCTCCTGCCACAGTAGTTTCTGGTCACCTCATTCATTTCCTCCTTTCTCCATTTTTTGAGCCCTTGTTACATGGCAGACAGAGGCGTTGCACTCAGGTGCTAGGGATAGTGAGGTGATTGACTCAGTTCCTTTCTCCCAGGAACTCAGTTCCCAATAGTACTTGATGAATGCTATAACTGAGGCAAACACAAGGCAATAAGGGAGGGAGTGTCCAAACTAGACTGCAGGGAGGTGGCACTCAAGGAAGGCTTCATAGAAGAGGTGACATAATGAAACCAGCCATGATTGGTATATGGAAAAGATGGTTACTGAAAAACGACAGCATTTGTTTTGGAATGAAAATAAAATAAGCGATCTGCTGTGAAATGCAGTTCTCTATTAAGTGAAAAAAAATTGCCTGAGCATCAAAGGAGTTTATAAAAGAGTTTCTTTTGAACACAGCTGTAATTATGTGTCCAGGGCATAAAAAAAGCATTTGCAAATGTTAGTCTAGCCAGAAACACAGTAGCTCAGCATGTTAAAAAATATGGTTGAGGACTTTCAGGACAAGTTAAATTATTGGTGGCATATTCTATTGCTGTGAATGAGAATATAGATATAAATAATAGCACTCTGTTAGCTATGTTTATTTGTGATGTATTGAGAATTGGGAAGGGGTCAAAGAACTTTTGGACAAGGAGGCCATGAAAGGCAAAACACCAGGAAATGGCTTTGTGTGATGAGAAATATCTCATACCACTGAATGTAGAATGTACTGTTCAAAGATAATAGTACTGGAGACAGGGGCTTTCATGGCAGGTGGGATTGATGTAGTACCTGTCAAGCAACAGATCCAAGATGGCAGTATTTTGCAGGGATACTATACCTAAGTCCATTCAGTGCCTCATTCATCAGGAATTGCTTTGGGCTAAAAAGCTAAAATGGGACAAGCCATGAATTCAATAATTAATACCATGAATTGGCTATACTTCTATGTCTTGGAGCAAAAACAGGTCAGTGTTTGCTTGATGAATTTACTGGTTTTCTTATGTTATGAAGCTGAAGAGATTTTTAAAAAATTGTTTATGTCATCAAAGGGAATAGTCCTATCTCCACTTAGCAATGAAGACTGGATCAAATTCCCCAGCTTCTTGCTGACAATACAACCCTTTTCACCTTTTGAATATCTTTCTACAGGGGCATTCACAAGTATTTGCACAAATGTCTCATTTGCTTCTCTCGGTCCTGACAAAACTGGGTCTTTGGGAAATTCATTTGTTAAGGAATTGTTTGGCCCACTTTCCTACATTGCAATATGTTTCCAGAA
Source organism: Cabassous unicinctus (assembly GCA_029593785.1). NCBI lineage: Eukaryota > Metazoa > Chordata > Mammalia > Cingulata > Chlamyphoridae > Cabassous > Cabassous unicinctus. The sequence goes on from JAQZBX010107019.1 coordinate 1,516, forward strand.
ATGACAATAGCCCAAAATTCATTCTCCAAAATTGGGATGTTGAAAACCAGATTCTGTAGAATTTCTCTGATTTCAAACTTTATGAAAATGAACACCTTAGAATAGGAGTGGGTCCTTAGTAGGTAATTGTCAATTAAATTGAATTGGGTTGCCTATCTGACTATCATTAATCTACAAAATACTGGGATAATTTCCAAACTAACATGTTTATTTTGAGTCACAGAAAAATGAGCAAAGCTCATCAGCCATCTACACTTCTAGTTCAGATGATTGAAGAGTTTCTCCTGGACCCCGTGAGCCCCTCTGGCTGTGCCCCCTCCTGGAGAAGGGGCAGGGGATAGTCCTTCTTCCTGGCCGCAAGGCCCCCAGCAAGGAGGGGGTGGCACAGCGAGTACAGGGTCTGCCAGCCACACCCGAGGAAGAGTCCTCACTTACAAATAGGACAGGCTCGAGTGGCAGCTTCAGAAGCAGAGCTTCGTTTGTATGTATGCTTTCATTCCCTGTAATTCCGCCCCACCCAAGAGCTAAGGTGGCTTATTAGATTTCAAAACCCCTCCATGACAGTTTTCTTAATCATTTTTTCTCTCTCTGTAATGAGAACACGCTTTCCTGAGACCCAGGATGGCATATGATTATTTAACTGTGAAATCTCAAATTAGTGGGATGTTACTCAGAAGATAATTTTACTTAACTGACATTTGCTATTTCTAACCTTTTAAAAGCTCAGGAGTACAAAGAGAGCTGTTGAACTGTTATTGTGTCTTCTGATCAGACTCCTTCATGCATCAAGGAATATATGCTTGGGACACCTGTCAGAATCCCTGGAGTACAGCCACCGTGAAACAGAAAAATGCTTGGTAAAACATGAAAAGAAGAAAACTCTCTACACACACACACACACACACACACACACACACACACACACACTCACATACTTTTTCTTTGTTCTTTGTTACTTGTCAGTGGTTTACAGGATAATTGCTTATAGTTTACTCATTCAGGAAACATGTATATTTAAATGAACTTGCTTTGAGTATGAAGAGATATTTAGACATTAGATGTAATAATGGCTTCATAAAAATGATGTTTTTCTAGCTTTTTATTTTGAACTAATTTAGAATTACAAAAAAGCATGTACCCCTTACCCAGCTTTCCCTAATGTTATCATTTTACATAATCATAATGCAATTGTCAAAACTAAGATATTAACATTGTTTTAGCACCAGTGACTAAACTACAGTCATCTTCTGAATGTTGGTTGCCAGTTTTTCTACTACTGTCCTTTTTTTTTCTGTTCCAGGATCCTACCCAGGATCCCACATTGCATTTTGTTGCATTTCTTCTTATTCTCCAATCTGTGACAGTTCCTCAGTCTTTCCTTGTCTATGATGCTCTTGACATGTTTAAAGTATACCAGCCAGGTACTTTGTAGAGTGTCTCTCAGTTTGGGTTAGGATTATTTTAAGGTTACAAATTGGATAAATCGCTTATATATATTGTAGGTTGGCTTACTTATGGTTTGGATATCTATATATATATATTTAAATATATTTTAATTTTTTAAAAAAGATACTTAGATTACATAAATGTTACATAAAAAATAGAGGGGATTCCTATATACCCTGCTCCCTACCCCTCCCACATTTTCCCATATTAACAACATCCTTCATTAGTGTGGTACATTCGTTACAATTGATGAACACATTTTGGAGCATTGCCACTAAGCATGGATTATAGTTTACAATGCAGTTTATACTCTCTCCCGCACAATTTCGTAGATTACGGCAAGATAAATAATGACTTGCATCTGTCATTGCAATGTCATTCAGGACAATTCTCAAGTCCTGAAAATGCCCCCATATTACACCTGTTTTTCCCTCTCCCTGCTCTCAGAACCTCCAGTGGCCACTGCCTCCACATCAATGATAAAAGTTCTTACATTGCTAGAATCACAATAAGTCTATAGTAGAATGCCTATAAGTCTACTTTAGTCCATAGTTCATTCTCCAATCCTGAGGATTCTGGGATGGTGATGCTCACTCCACCTCTAATTGAGAGGGGGCTTCGTGGATATATTTTTAAATCACCAGAAGGGACTATAGAAAAGCAACTGGAATATTTATAATGCCACAGTTAGTATTTTCTGATTCTTTCATGCAACAAATATTTATTAAGACTACCTTGTGCTAGATATTGTACTTAAACTATCAGTAAGTAAAACTGATAATTATTCCTCCCCTAATGGAGCAGATTCATGGGGAGGGACACAATAATAAGAAAAATCAATAAAATTTATAGTGTTCATTTATTAGTTTTAAATTCATAAATAAATAAAATATATAATGTTTCCTGATGACTATTAAAGAAAGTCATTTACATAAAGCAGGGATTGGATATATGAAATGTCAGGAGGTAGATGTTGAAATTTTAGATAGGGTGGCCTAATAAGATTCACTGAGAAAGAAGCTTTTGAGAAAAGACATAAAGAAAATGAAGGAGTCAGCCATGCAGCTATCTGGGGAAAGAGCCTTCCAGTTGGGGAGAGCAATGAGTGACAGGGCCTGAGCTGGGGGTTTGCTTGGCACATTCTAGGACAATGAGGAGGCTAGTGTTGCTGGAGCAGAGAAGGTGAGGTCAGAGGGTCTTAGGGACCAGAGTGTTTGGTCCTAAGAAGGACATTGCAGAAGCCAGTAAAGAGTTTTGAAAAGAGGAGTGACACAATCTGACATTCCTTTAAAAGGAAGACTGCTAGGTGTTGAAAATGGACAGGGGCGGAAGCAGGGGACCAATTAGGAGGCTCTTATAACTGTCCAAGTGAGATGGGACACTGGTTTGGCCCAAGATGCTTGTAGCAAGGATGGTGAGAAGTAGTTGCATTTTAGACATAATCTGGAGGCGAGGCCATAGGATTTGTGGATTAGAAGGATGTAGGATGTGAGAGAAGGTGAGACTTCAAGGAGACCATCAAGGTCAGAGCAAGGAGAAAATGGAGTTTGCTGTCCACAGATGAATCAGTTTGACCCATTCCACTAAGGATTTAACAATTTTAAGTTTTGCAAACAGAGCTCGTGCTAACTTCAGGTTAATATAGTCAAGGTAGACCAAATGATTGAGGGGAAATGCAGCTATTAGCATCATTTCTACGTGCTTAGATGTGTTAGATTATGTTATATCAGTGAAGAATTTAAGATGAGAGATTCAAACCCCACATCTCATTGGACTTAGACAACACATTGAGAAAAATTAACAACACTTTCAGGACCTCATTTGTACAGTGCTATCTTTCAGGGAGTGGAGCTGGAAGTGGGAGCATTCACCCACATTGTATGTCCAGCAAGAAACAGAGTGAAAACCCAGGACCAGTGTTGACACAAAGGAGGATGCACTGAGCTGTTGACCCCTCCTAAGATCCCAGGGCCAGGGCCTCATCCTGGTCTGTACTCACCCCTCTGAGCTGGGGGCTGAGTCTTCCGCCAAGAATATAACCTTTCCCCATATCCTTATGTCCAAATCCTACTTAGTCTTCAGGACTCAGAACTTTAGCCTCAGACTCCAGTGCTGCTAAAGCACAGTTCCTTAAACTTCCTCTGTTTAGTCAGTGTGCGTCTTACCGCATTATTTGAATATTTTAGGTCTCTATTCCATGAACTTTGTGGCCCTGAAAAGGTTTCAACCTCTTGGTTTCTAACTTCCAGATACACAAAATAAGGGACTTGAAGTTTCCTTCATCTTTATAACTCAGTGATTCTTTGGTTGGACTTTGCAGGAAGAAGGGTTCATCCTATCCTGGAGTTTTGAACAAACTGCTATTATTGTACTGACCACACTGTATGGTAATCACATAATTTATATTCAAACACATGATTTTCTTATCAGACTGCAACTGTCCTGAGGGCAGAGATCAAGTTGGATTTAAGTTTTTAAATCCTAGCCACTGGAGAAGAGCCTGGCATATAGTAGGAGCTAAGGAAATGTTTATTGAATCAGTTAATAAATATTTTTAAAACACAGGCATGGGGCGCGGATGTGGCTCAAGGGGCGCAGATGTAGTTCAGCGGTTGAGCACCCGCCTCCCACATGGGAGGTCCCGGGTTTGGTTCCTGGTGCTCCTAAAAAAACAAAAAGCAAAACAACAAGCAAGACAAATGAAAAAACCAACTCAGGGAAGCTGATGTGGCTCAGTGGTTGAGCTTTGGCTACCCACATACGAGGTCCTGGGTCCAATCCCCAGTCCCCAGTACCTAAAAAACAAACAAACAAACAACACAGGTATCACATCCCAACCTAGTAAGAAAGCATCTCTAACACAGGAACATTTTCAAAATGTTGTTTATTTCTTTCATTCAAGATCCTGGATGAGTGGTTTCAACCCTGGCTGCAGATTTGAATAGCCTGGGAAGATTTAAATAATACTGCTGACCTGGTACATCACCAGACAACTTAAAGAAGAATCTCTGGGAATGAGACCCTGGCATTAGTATATTTAAAAGATCCTCAGATAATTCTAATAGCAGCCAGGTTTGAGAATCATAGTTCTAGACTCTTCCCAGACTGATTTTTCAGTATTTTATCCTTTTCTGTACACCCTCACTTACTTTCCCATTCTTTTATTCAACTATTACCATCTCCATTTTTCAAAGGTTAAGTGACTTGCCCAAAAGTCAAAATGACTAGTAAGTGATGGAGCTGGGATTTAAATTCTGGGTTTTTCCAGATCCCCCTCCTCCCACTTGTAATCCCAGCATTGTGTGGAAAGAACACTGTTCTTTTCAGTAAGATAGGTAAGTTCCACGGTTACCTTAACTTTTTCATGTTGATGGGGAATCAAAACAACACAACAGGAAGCAAAATTCTAGATATCTGACCTGAGAGGAAGTCTCAGCTGATGGTGCTGGGATGTACAAACAGGTATCTGAAATGAGAAGTTGGCTGCTTGACCTTGGTGCCCTCTACTAATTGAAGGGCAGTTAATGGAAATACTCTCCTGCTGGGAGACAACAGAGCGAAGAGGCTGAGCAGCAAGGTGGGAAACCAAGCAGTCCACCGCTCAATAGCATGGTCCAGGAATAGAATTAATAATAATAATAATAATAACAATAACTAGTTAATAGAGTTGTGAGGATTCAGTGAGATTTGTAAGTTCTTCACAGAGTCTAGCATAGCGCGAGCATTAATTCCCAGTCTCAGATAACGTGTTCTTAAGCCTTCAGGGGCCTCAGAATCCCCAAGGAGCTCCACTCTGAGATTCTGCTTCTGCAACTCTGAGGTGGGGCAGGGGCATCTGTATACTTAATAAGCACCCCAGGTGATTCCGAGGCTAAACAATGCTCTGAGCAACCGTGCTGTGGGCACCATAGATAAATTGGATGAAGTCCTACATCTGGGCGCCTGGGACACACACAGCTCAAGGCTTCTCCATCTTTTTCAAATGATGAGAGGCGGATTTATGACGCAGACAAAGCGTTCTTCCTTGTTCTGCTTTGCATCTGTCAGTGTTTTCCACAGAGCCTAGACCTTATTTTTGGATCCAAGCTGCAGCCTGGTCTTTCATTTTTGGCTTCTAGTATGTTGCTAATGAGCATCTGGCCAGAGTTAACAAATGTGATAACAACTTAGCCTTTTCTTTGATTACCTCTTCTTGCAAGAACCAGTAATGCTATTCAAGATCTGGAGGCGTGCATTCACACCTGCATTTTACAAAAGAGCTTGAAATAGCAGTAAAACTAGGCAAGGAAGTGGTAAAGGCCATGTGCAAGGAAGATAAGTGGGCTTCTCAGACAGGTGAAGTACAAGTAGTATTCCTGTGAATGGGTAAAGAATATATATATATATGACTAAATATTATTTAAAACCCTTTCCACTCTTAAAATTTCTAAGTACTTAGTAAAATAAGAAATTAGGCCCAGATGAGAAAGAAATTTTTAGCCTCCACCATATGGATGTGCATTTCTAGATTCTCCTCTGCCAGGAGCTTTACGTATGTCAGCTCTAGTCCTTACGGCAAATCTACAGAGTTTGAGCAATTCCACTTATTTTACAGATGAAGAAACCAAGTAGTAGAGAAGTTGGTTAGTGTGGAGTCTCCACAGCCGTGCTCCCTGTATTGTCACATGAGACTTTGTGATGATAACCCCCCATCCCTAATCCCAACACTCTGCTCCAGTCAAATGGTACAGCTGAGTATTTGCTCTAAATGCTTGTAGCATCTTCCCATTTTCATGGATCTGCCTAGGTTTTTCCCCGCTCTTGAATGCATGCCCCACCAAACCACTGCATCTATTTCTGCCTCCAGACTGCCTCATCTGTGGATCTAGAATGCCATACACTTGTTGCTGCTCCTCTGGGCTGCCTGCCTGCTCCCCAAGCCTTCTGACTCCACCTGAGGACAGGATTTGTGTGGTCAACCCATGAGCGGCATGTCCAACCTCATGCACAGAGCCATCTGTGACTAAGAACTCGGGCGCCAGGGCTGTGAGCTGGACAGCAGTGAGATGTGCTCGTCACTGGAGGAATCCTGGGGCAGGGTGAATGCAGTGGGCAGGGTGGAGGGACCTCAGTCTTAGATTAGGCCAGGCTGGGCGGGGTGGTTGGCTGGGCCGGGCCTTATAGAAAAGTCTGTGGAGAGTTGGACGCTGGACCCTCTTTTAATGCCTTTTGAGGTTTGGAGGCTTAAATGGCTGGGATTGACATAGGGTTCTCTGTGATCCTTACAGAGAATGTACAAATATAGGATATTTTCTTTCTCTCTTAGATTTAAAGGTGTATGTGTTGAACTGACAAGAGATACTGCTAGCTCCATTTCATTTTAAGATTTGTTTCAGGGCAAACCTGCCTGGAACCATTTTGTTTTGTTTTTCCATTAATCTGATCACTAAAATTTAAAGACAAGGGAGCAGCACTGGATGTAGGAAGGACAGTGACGTGAATTTTTGAAGAGGCAGATTTGAGTTATAAAGCAGACTTGCAAGGGCTGACGTTCTTCTACAGGTACTGTTGTGAGCAGAGTATAGGAACGGAATTTCAGTGCATTAAATCTTCCCCAGGAAACAATGACCCACTCTCTTTCCACATGTATATGTTTGAACTAATGATACGTAGTAATTTAAATCCATGGATTAATCTTTTTAAGTTTCCTTTTGTAGATATGACTACTGGATTTAGCACCTTGAGCCTATTTTGAAAATTTAAAATAAAACAAAGCCAAAACATCCTTAGATGTGTTTTTCTTCTGTGTGTGTTTAAATTTTTGGCCCACATTATTGAAATGAATGTGAGTTACTTTTATAATCATAAACAAAAGTTATTTTTTTAAAAGAAATCCTCATTTCTTCACTGAGAGATCCATTAATAAACAAGAGTTTCAACAAATTATACCTCTTTTCACTTCTTGAATATGAAAAAGAGGCAGTATTTATGTTTTGTTGGTATTTAATCCTAAGGTTCTTGGTCAAAATTCCTTATATTTCTTGTATTGACATTTACATGTTGAAAATTATTTCTTACAATGAAGTTTCCAGTTCACTTATAATCAGCATTTATTATTAATGTACCTTACTCATTTTGTTCTTTTGAAGAATTACTACAAGCGATACACAGAACAGTTAATATAGATGAAATTACACAGGGCTAGAACAAAATTAGACACCCACTGTGGATGCTAGGACTCAAGGGCAATTTCTGATTTTCTTAAATGAATGCAAATATTTTTTATATTGCCTTCTAAAAATGGGATCTATTATTAAGGCTGAAGGCCATTTTTTTTCCCTTCAAACTCCTAGCACAGTGCCTGGAACATAGTATGTGTTCAGATATATGCTTTTATATCTTTTTTTGGATTTATCTTTTGCCTTTCCAGAGTAAGCTACTGTGAATAAGAACTCTCTGGAAAAACACTGCTGTCAAGAAGTTTGAAAGTCATCATGATCCCCTTTACACTTTCTTTTATCTCTGAAAAGTCCATGTCAGATCTTTATCTTTGTACAGGACTTTTTTTTTTTTTTTTTTTTTTTTTTTTTATGGTTCCATGAGTTTTTCTCCCAAAACAGTAATAATTTTTAATAACTCTGTTGTATATCTGTACATTAAAAACATGGTGTGTGTTCACAGGGCTGTTTGGATCTGCTAGGAAATAAATTTTTAATTCTATGGCAAGGCAAAGCAACTCTTTTTCTTAGTGGAAAACAAAGATAAGGATAAAACATTGCATAAAAGAATGAAAAATACTTTACAAGAGTCCTCTCAAATTCTCCCTCTTGGACTCCGGGTTTCATGTTGCTAACAGGATTAAATATTGTTAATGAAAACTCAGCGTAGGAATACAAAATTATTCATGAACTTTTGACTAAGAAATTTTGAAATGTAGAGAAATTAAAATCTGAACAAATATATAAGGGTCATTTAGCAAAAGCCTAAAGATTAACAGAATTTCCCAACTCTATTATACTCAAATTAACCCAGTTCCCATTTTTCTCTTTAGCTTCATGGATTTACACATAAGAATTAGTTGATTTCATCTGTGCCTGATGGATACCAACTGTGGCAGTTTGGTATTATTTATAAACCCTCCAAAAGAGAAGGATTATATTTATAAACTGGTCTGTTCTTCTGGGTGTGATACCCTTTGAATGCATTAGATTCAGCTGACATATCTCGATTAAATTATCTATTAAGATTAGGGCTTTCCACTCTCACTTGGAGATGGAGTGGACATCACCATCCCAGTCCCCTCAGGATTGGGGGAAGAGTTATGGATTAGCGTGGACTTAATGTATTCTGTTGGAGACATATTGTAATTCAAGCAATGGAAGAAATTATAACAGTGAAGTGGAGCCAGTGGCCACTAGACGCTTTCGGGGCAGGGAGGGGAAGGGCAGTTGTAATACAGGGGCTTTTTCAGGACTTGGGGGTTGTCCTGAGTGACGCTGCGGCGACGGATATAGGCCATTTTACATCAGCATATACCATGCAGAACTGTGTGGGAGAGAGTATGGTCTGCGATGTGAACTGTGGTCTATGCTTAGTGGCAAAGCCCCAGGATGTGTATATCCATTGTAGGTGATGTGCCACACTAATGAAAGATGTTTATGTGGGATGTTATAGGAGGTGTGGGAGGTGGGGAACATGGGAATCCTGTAATTTCTGTGTAACATTTAGGTAATCTAAGCACCTTTAAAAAAAAAAAAA
>JAQZBX010107020.1:0-10695 GCA_029593785.1 Cabassous unicinctus
CCGCACCTCACCCAGCTCCTGATGGCACGTGCCCACCTTCGTAAAGGAGAGCCCACTGCACCCCACACAGTCCTGATGACACGTGCCCACCTTCGTCGAGGAGAGCCCACCGCACCTCACGCAGCTCCTGATGGCACGTGCCCACCTTCGTCAGAGCCACGGCCCGTTTCCTCTCCGCCTCCCCCTCCCCACCCTTACTCTTTGTCTGTCTGTCCCTCTCTCAGGCATGTCAGCCCCTCTGCAGAGATCCACTCTCCTCACCCCAAGCTGATTTGTGGCTACACAAGTCTGGGCTCCGACGGCCAGCCTCACACGAGGTCTCAGGAGGACGCGGCACCACAAAACAGATGCTCCCCCCGACATCCGACGCCTGTGTCCTCTAGAAACTTGGCTTCTCGAGGTTCCCAACCTTTGGGGTCTGCTTTAGACTTGAGCCCTGGGGGTCTGGACACCATCTGAGCAGTGAGGGGGTGGAGGGAGGCCTGGGCGGGGCGGGGCTCTGCCCGGGGGCTGGGAGCCAGTGACAAGGACCACAGCAGGTGCTGGAGAGGACGCAGGTGGAGGGCGAGGAGGGTCTGAGGGAAAGGAGAGGGGACGCGGTAAAGCGTCAGGAGGGAAATGCGGGCCGTAGAGACGCGGCGGCCACAGGGCGGGAAGGAGGTCTGCAGAAGGCTGGCTGCCGCCTGCGAAGTGCTGCTGTCCCTCTCTCGTGTGGGGGGTGACACATGATCGTGCGCCCCATTTTTCACATGGGGACACAGGCCAGGTGCCTGCAAGCATGGTGGTGACAGAGGGTCCCCAACCCCCCATGTCCCGGCTGTGTTACTCCTAGTCCTCCCATGGCCCTGCGGGAGGGGAAGGGGCTCGGGGCGTGTCCGGGCCCAGGGGTCCGGGCTGGACCTGAACCCAAGCCTGACGTTGGGACCCACGCTCTTCCCACACGCGGCGCAGCCCAAGTGTCCCCCGAGGCGCCCCCACCCCCCACGGGACCACCTGGCCAGGTCTGGCGGGAGGCGGTGGGTAAAGATAAATCCTCAGATAGCAGCGCCCAGGCCCGGGGCTGGCGACGACAGAGGAGAGGCCCGTGCTGTGGCTGTGGGGGGCTCGCTCTGGTTCGGGGGCCCTGTTTCCAGCGGAAGCCCCCTGCTGGCTGTCCTGTCCACCCTGCCCTGGGCCGGGCCCCAGCCCAGCTGCCTGAGGAGACGGCCCCATGGGAGAGGCGACAGCGCCACCTGCTGGCGCCCGGGCATCAGCGCATCGGGGACCTGGCATCTGGGAGCCTCCCTGGCAGCTGCAGCCCCGCCCGCCTGGAAGGCGTCCCCACGCCCTTGGGAACATTTCCCTTGCAGGGGTGGGAGCGGGGCCCCTTCCTCAGGGTCTCCCCAAAGTCAGGCCCAATGCCGTTCTCCTCTGTGGACTGCCAGAAGTGTGGGTGGCGGCCAGGAGGGCTGGACCCCCAGGTCTGGTCCTTGGGACTCTGGCTGGGAAGCCCCTGAGCCTCAGTGGTGGCCGCGCCCCCCTGCCCCCTCCCAGGGTTGATACAGGGGCCAGACGAGTCATCAAGATGGTGGCTGCAATCAGGATGGTGATTGACAGGCGTCAACCAGCCTCCCCCAAGCTCCAGAGTCGGCCCCACCCTGTCGCCATCCTGAACGGGGAACTGAGGCACAAATTCACGCAGCCGTAAGCGCAGGGCCTGGGATCCCCATGCGGCCGTCGGCCCCAGAGCACACCAGAAAGGGATATTTCCAGTCGCCTGCTGTCCTCGCTGCCTGGAACAGTCGCTCCCTCTACCTGACCTGATTAACCGCGCATCCCCTGGGGGCGGCGTCGATGCCCCGCCCGCATCAGGGCGCTCCTCCTGCTGGACGCCCGCCCGGGAGCCTGGTTTCCCCACGGGCATCGACACACCGCGGTCGCCATCTGCCCACTTGCCACCTTCCCCCTGCACTGTGAGCTCCTTGAGGGCATCCCTTCTGCCCTCTGTCATTAGCCATGAAGTATTAGTTAATTACAAGGGGAGGTGCAAGGTGAGAGGACACAGAAGGCACCTCTGGGGCACCCCCACCCCGAGGAGGACACCGAGCTGGGCTTTGGGCTCCACGGCGGCAGGACGCATACCTGCCACGCTTGTCAATGGGTGCAGGACCTCATCAATCAGCGAGGTCCAGGGGCACCCCCAAAGCTGGTCACAGCTCAGATGTGGCAGGGGCATCTTATGGGTGCCTCTCATCAGAGTGCTGACTTGTTACCCCAGACCCTTGCCACCATGTCACTCTCCCGTCTCTGCTGCCCCCTCTCCCTCCTCCCCACTAACCAGGTGGGACCCACCTGCACCTCTGTCCTGGGCCAGTCCCCTCCTGCCCTCCCAGGTGCTCACTGCTCCCAAGTGCTGGTTGTCCCCAGCTCGGCAACCCCAGCTCCCACTGCTGCCTCCAAGGCCCGATTCTCCACCCTCCCAGCTGACGCTGTCCCACCTGGCTCACCTGCCACTGCCATTCATCGAGGCCTTTGGGTCGCTGTGTTCTTTATTCCCAAATCCTGCCATCTCGATAGCAACGTCACTCTCTTCGTGGGTCATATATCTTTGTGGGTATCTGAGCCAACACCCTCATCTCAGAGTTCCTTGACCTGCTCGACTCAATGATGGCAGCAGGTAGACTTCTAAGCTGGCCCCGAGACTCCCAGGCCCTGGGGTAGACACAATGCTGGGGAAATCACTGACACAGCTGGCGGCCATCTCCCAGCCCTCGCCCACCCCCACCTCCTTCTATTGGGCATGGATGTTTCTGTCTGTCTCCATTCCACAGCCTGGGGGAGATGTTAGGTCTGATGCTAAGCCCCAACCAGACCTTAAACCTGAAACTGGGAACAATCAGCCCCAGATGATTTCGGGGGGGGAACACTCAGCAGCAGGGCCCCCTCCCACCAGAGTGGAAAAATACTCAGCACAGGGTCTCTCCTCTCTGATGCAAAGTGGGGCGTGTGGAGCTGCCATCCACCGACCTGACCCGAGCAGCTGGCCTCCCCGGGAGACCTGCCACGATGGGCGCTTCCCCTGCTCTCCTGCACCCCCTGTGCAAGGAATAAAGCGGTCGCTTGCTGAAAGCTTCTGTTGTGCCTGAGCCTGGTTTCTCACGACACACCATCTACCAACTTATTCCACACATACACCTTCTCCCAGATTTTCAATCAAATGCCCCGAGGTGGGGATGCTGTGAAGGGGTGTTGCAGATATAGTCAAGGTCCCGTATCAGTTGGCCTCAAGATGGGGAGATTATTGGGTGGGCCTGACCTAACCGCAAAGCCATTCAAATCTGGACCTAGAGGTCAGAGGGACAGAGCAGCGCAGATTCTCCTGCTGGCCTTGTCATGGGCGGGCCCTTGGGGCAGAGAATGCAGGTGGTCTCCCGGAGCCAAGAATGGCCTCAGGTGGACAGCCAGCAAGAAAACAGGGATTTCACCAAGGGAGATATACAGATGACGAGTGAGCACGTGGAAAGATGTTCCACATCATTAGCCATCAGGAAAGTGCAAATCAAAACCACAGTGAGAGCCTACTTCACACTAGGCTGGCCAGAATCAAAAAGTCAGATTACAACCTCTATGGCCAACTGGTTTTTTGACAAACCTACCAGGTTTATAGCAGCACAATTCCTAATAGCCAAGAGGAGCAAACAACCCAAATGTCCATCCACGGGTGAGTGGATAAGCAAACTGTGGTCCGTAAAGAGGAATGAGTTCTGATCCATGCTACCACACGGATGAGCCCTGGAAACATTGTCCTGAGTGAAAGAAGCCAGACACAAAAGCCCACATAGCGCAGGGTTCCATTTATAGGAAACGTCCAGAATAGGCAAATCTATAGAGACAGCATGCCGACCCGTGGCTGCCTGGGGCGTGACTGCTAACGGGGCTCTGGGAGGTGGTGAAATGCTCTAAATCTGATTGTGGTGATGGCACTGGGAACATACTAAAAACCATTGAATCGAATACTTGAAAAAGAAAGAAAACAGGATTTCAGACCTACAACTGCAAGGACCAGAATTCGCTCACTTACTTGAATGAGCCTGGAAGAGGATCCCAAGTCTCTGCCGAGACGGCAGCCCTGGCTGACCCCTTGCTGTCAGCCGTGTGAGACCCTGGGCAGAGGTCAAAGTCCGTGCCGACTCCTGACGCAGGGAGCTTGTGTTGTGGTGACCGGTCATGCAGCACAGACGCGGACACGGCGACCTTCCTCTCCGGCCAGTGAACGGCCCTCTCTCCTGGCCGGCTCACGCTGGAGATGACTAGAGCCTGAGTGGAGGGAGGGATGGCTCCATTTTTCCCCGTGCCTGGAGTTCATCAACTTTATGAAGAGACAAGAGACCCCCATCTGCCTCCCTCTCCTCCACCTCAGTGGAAACGGTGGCTGTAGCAGTTTGGCAGTTTGATATAGTTATGAATTCCAAAAACAGATACTGGATTATGCTTGTAAACTGGCCTGTTCATCTGGGCACGATTCAGTTGTGATTAGGGCATTGACTGGGCCGCGTCAGTAGGGCGTTGAGCCCCACCCCTTGGTGGATGGGGAATCGAAGATGAAAGACATGACAGAGGACAGAGCTGGAGGTTTTTGAGTTGGAGCTGTGATGCAGAATCTCGAGCTGGAGCCCCGGGAAGAAGGCATACGGAGGAGCTTGGTCATGAGGAAGGAGAGAAAGAAGGCCCCGGGAAAAGAGATGAGCTGTTAGCCTGACAGTTCACAGCTGGCCTTGTGGAGAGAGGCAAAGCCTAGAGAGCCTCATAGTCTACTGCTGACCTTGTGGCGGAAACAGAGGAGCCCAGAGAGAAACGGAGCCCCGGGAAGAGAGGAACCCAAGAAGCCTGAACCCTGGAAAACGTCGGCAGCTGTCTTGCTCCCACACGTGGCAACAGACTTTGGTGAAGGAAGAAACTTATGCGTTATGGCCTGGTAACTGTAAGCTTCTACCCCAAATAAATACCCTTTATAAAGACCAGCAGGTTTCTGGTGTTCTGCATCAGCAGCCCTCTGGCTGATACAGTGGCCTTCTCTCTCAGCCCAGGGCCAAGCTCTCCTCCGTCCAGGAACTCTGCTCTGTCAACCATCACCTCCCTCGTCAAGCCGAGACACTCTTCCTCCAGAGTAGACGTGTGCGCAAGGCTCTGTGGTCTTGAAACCAAGAGTTGTCCACCCTGCCAGCTCCAGTCACCTCTAGAGCTCCTGCCCAGGTCACCAGTGGCCTCCCAGCTGCCAACGCAACGGGTCCCAGCCTGGCTCTTCTCAGGTCCTCCCTGGCGTTTGACACCCTCGACCCCTCGTCCCTTGTTTACTGGTCCAGTTCTCCCTGGTTTCCTCCTGACTCTGACTGGACTCCCAGCCCCTCCTTTTCTGTTGCCCCTTACAGGTTGCTGTCCCCCAGGTCCGGGCCTTGGTCCCCTGCCCTTCTCATTCCCTGTGTCATCTCAATGGAATTTCCCCATCTCCATAGCTTCAGCCACAGCCACACGTCAACCCACATCCACATCCCAGCTCCGACTCACAGTCTCCAAGAGGATGCCCCCAGTGCTCCCAAGCGCCACCTCCCAAACGCAAGTAGTCATCACCGTTGCATTCTTGCTCCCCTGCACCCCCAAAGGCAGCACAGGACAGCCTGTGCCTGCTCCCCACAGACCCAGCTCAGCGAATGATGCTGTTATTTACCCAGTTGCCCCGACTCAATCGGGATGTCTCCCCAGCCCCTCTCTGTCCCTCTTCTTACATCCAGTGTCAAATCCTGGCAATTCTTCCTCCCAATTAGCCGTGGAACTCGCTTCTCTGTCCCGCTGCCCCTGCCCCAGGACAGCTTCCACCCCTCCCAAGTGGCCACTGGGAAGCCCCCACCTGGCTTCCCTCACCTAAGAGTGACCTTCCTCCAACAGTCAGAGGGGTCTTCCCAGAACACCCTCCTCCTACAACTCTTCAGTGGCTCTTCACTGCCCTTAGACACAAGCCAGACTCCTAAACCTGCTTGTACAGCCCCTCTTGACCTGGGCCTGGGCCTGCCCCCCAGCGTCTCCTGGTTCTTCCTGCTCTTCCGTCCATGCTGACTCTGCCTGACGGGCCGCGATGCTCTCTTTCTTCTCTGCCCCGCCGAGTGTCCAGTTCCCTGAGCCCAGTGTGCCCTCTCCCCATTTGCCCGTTTGGATGGTCTACTTCATCCAGTATCTACTCAAGACACCGTGACCTCCTCTAGGAAGCCTTCCTTGGTCCCGCCAATCTAGATTTGATGCTCTCTGCTGTTCTCTTCTGGTACCCTGTACGCCTGTCAGTGGAAGCCCCTGGCCACACTGCATGAGAATTCTCTTTTCTCTTTGCTTCTCCTCCAATCCAATTGGCGAGCTCCTTGGGCGGAGACTGGACCTTCTTCACCATCATCATCTCAGTACCAAGCACAAGACCTGCCTTAATAAATATTTGACTTGGGGAGCGGATGTAGCTCAGGTGGTTGAGTGCCTGCTTCCCGTGTACGAGGTCCCGGGTTCGATCCCCAGTACCTCCTAAAAAACAAACAAACAAATGAAAAAAAACCAGCTCTCATTGGGGAGCAGATGTTGCTCAGTGGTTGAGCACCTGCTTCCCATGTGTGAGGTCCTAGGTTCACTCCCCGGTTCCTCCTAAAAATAAATAACTAAATAAATAAGTAAACAAACATTTGACTTATCATAAGTTTTTAGTGCTATATATTTCCCTCTCAGCGTGGCTCTAGCTGCATCCCAGCATTCTGATGTGTTGTTTTTCATTTTCATTCAGCTCTATGTATTTTTAAGTTTATTTTGAAACTTTCCCTTTGACCTGTGGGTTATTTATAAATTTGTTGCTTAATTTACAAGTGTTTAGAGATTTCCTGTTGTCTTTCCATTATTAAGTTTTCGTTTGAATCTATTATGGATATAGAGAACATATTCTGAATGATTTCAACTCTTTTAAATTTGCTGAAGTTTATTTTATGGCCAGGATATGATCTATCCTGATGAATGTTCCATGGGCACCTGAAACACAATGTGTATTCTACTGTTATTTGGTGGAATTCTGTAATGTCATTTATCTTGATTGGTTTTATTGTTTAGATCTTCCATATCCTTGATGAGTTTTTTTGTGTGTAGTAGATTTATCAGTTAGAGAGACTGGGTGTTGAAGTCCCCAATTATAATTGTGGATTTGTAATTATAATTTCTCCTTTCAGTTCTATCAGTTTTTGCTTCATGTATTTCGAGGCTCTATTGTTTGGTGCAGTACATTTAATATTGTTATAGCTCTGGTGAGTTTACTCTTTCATCATTATGTAATATCCCTCTTTGTCTCTAGTAATTTTCTTTGCTCTGAAGTCTACTGTATCTTACATTAATATAACCACTCATGCTTTTTAAAAAAATAATAATAACAATGTTTGCATGGTATATGTTTCTCCATCCTTTTATTTTCAACCTATCTATGTTATTGAATTTTTTTTTTTTAAACACAATTTTATTTTATTTTATTTTTACCGGAAGGTCCCAGGGATCGAACCCGGGTCCCTCCATATGGGAGACAGACACCCAACTATTTGAGCCACATCCGTCCCCCTATGTTATTGAATTTGAAGTGAGTTTGTTGTAAAAGCATACATCAAGCCATGTTTTTTTAATCCACTCTGACAATCTGCCTTTTAATTGGTATATCAAGACCACTTACATTTAGGGCTTCAGTCTTCTATTTGATTAGTTGTTTTCTGTTTGCTTCCTCAGTCTTGCGTTCCTTTCTCTCTCTTTTCTTGCCTTCCTGTGGCAATTTTTAAAGATTCCATATTGGTTTATTCCTAGTGTTTTGAGAGTTTTTGTGTAGGTTGTGATGGCTTGTGCCAGCCCTTTGAAGTAAGGGACATAAAAGCTTGGGAGGACGAGACCCTGAAGCCAGCCCCAGGGACCCTACTTGCCGCAGTGACCCCCTGAGACCCCCATCTCCTTTCTCTATGCTCCAGCCAGACGGAGGCCTGCCTGCGTGGACGTTTCCTAGTTCCCCAGAGTTCACAGCAAATCCCCCGCAGGGCAGCTGGCTTCTCCATGGAAGCCCTAAGCTAGAGACCAAACAAAACTCAGAGCTGGGTCTCAAGCCTCTGCTCCCGAGGACGTGGTCCCTGCCTGGCTTCCAGAACCCGCTCAGCCTCCCAGCACCTTATCCCGGGAGTCCCCCACTGAGTCAGGGCATAAACACTCTTGTGGGGGGCAGGTGGGGAGGCTCTCCGGAGGCAACTTTTGGGCAATAAGGGCAGGAAGGAAGGGAGACCCCAGAGGCCTTGGGTCCTGGGCACTTGCCCCCTTTGCCAATTCTAGTCTATTTCATTCCATTAGCAGACAAAGGGGCACACACAGAGGAGCCAGGCCTGGCCCCGCCCTTCTTGGCAATTCAAAAGCCCTTAATCCACAGCTCAGGCCTCTGAAAGAGCCTGGCCGGCCCAGGAATGCAATGAATCAAGGAAACTACTTTATAGCTGCCCTCCTCCTGTAGGATATACCAATTCAGAATGCAAGAAAGTTCAAACACGACTGAGTGTCTCTGGAGGGGGCCAGTTCCCCTCTCTCAGGTGGCACATGGCGTGGCAAGGGGGCTGCTCCCCGAGCCACAGAGGGGGACGCTGAGGCTGGGAGTGGCCAGGCCTCCTGCCTCAGCTCCAGGACTGTCTCTTATGGAGGTGAATGGACCCAGGCCTGCCCTGTGCCCCTCCCCCTTCTTCTGGACCTGTCTTGTGCCCCCTTCCCTGCTGGGGCCCATGTGCCCCACACATCCTGCTGGAGCCTGTCTTGCACCCCTCCCTTCTACTGGGGCCCACCTCTGTCCCAATCCCCACAACCCCACTGGGTCCCATCTTGTGGCTCTAGGAAGGCGTGACCAGGCCCTGTCCTGCTCCCAGCCCTCTCCGCAGCTGCCGGCACTGTCCGCGGTGACCCCACCCCCAGCCCCCATGTACTGGGCCTCTCACGGGCTGCCCTGTGCGACATGGGCTCTAAGTGCAGGAGTCACTCCTCCCACAGGCGCCCACCGTCTCCATGGGAGCCTGTAATTTCCGGGGGCTGAGTCACTCCTGGCTGGCGGGAGCCCGGTCAGCCTGCCGCCTGGCACAGGGCTGGAATGCACTAGCGGGTCTCTACCCTGCAGTTAGGAGCCCAGACCTATTTCCAGGAGCCTCGTCTGTGAATCAGCCTTTCAAGCAGAGGGGCTTCAGCAGTCAGGTGGAGGATAAGGGCTCTTTTGTTCCTTCACCCTCCCACCCTCAGGAGCCGCGGTGGCCCCTGGTGACTTATGTACCGGGAATCAGAGGGGACTTTCCCCGACGTCCTGGGATTTTGGATGCAGGCCCAAGGCAGAGAGGAACAGCAGCGCATTCACAAGGTCCAGGGGTGCTGGGCACACCCACGCGGGACTCACCCAAAGGGAGCAGAGTGGCCCCGAGAGAGACCCAGGCGAGGGCCATGGGGAGGAGCACAGAGCCGCAGTTGGAGTCGAGTTGATGCTCTGCCTCTGAGCAGCTGTGTGACCTCGAGCTGGTGACTTAACCTCTCTGTGCCTCCCTTTCTTTATCTGTAAATGAGGACACTCTGGGGCCGTGGTGAAGCGCAAATGAATTGACACACGTAGAACAGGGCAGGCTCAGAGCCAACACCACATAGCACAGGCCAGTGGGGTTTGCTGGAGGGAGGTTTTTATTTTAGGAGTAGAGAGTGTTCTGACTCTTCCCTGCTCTTCTGCATGGAAGCCAAGCGAGGGGGCCAAGTGAGGGAGCCTCAAGGCTCCTCAGCAGGGTGTTTCCTGAACTTCAGAATCGTGGGCCGGGGCACCAGAAGTGGGGAGGGAGGGCTTGGGAGGGCTTGGCTTATGTCTGCTGGAGATTGGGGCCCTGTGGCATAGAGGCAGTGCCGTGCCCGCCCCCGAGAGCATCCTGAAGGCTGGCTGGAGCTGCCCAGGGTGGCAGGTGAGGGGAGAGGGCAGGCCACACTCTGCCCGGGGGTGGGGGGGGTGGGGGGGCAGGTGGGACATCCTTGAAGGGCGCCCTGGCTAAAGAGCATCAGAGCTCCAGGGACAGGAGTGGGGGGGATCCCAGAGGGCAGCTGGAACGCACAGAGCCTGCACCTGGACCCCTGCCTGCACATGGGCACTTGGCAGGCAAGAGAGGACGGCACCTGAGCCCAGCCAGGTGGCTCAAGCCTTCGCCCTTTTTTATTTCTCCTCCTTCAAGTGGAGGAGCCGCAGAGGGAGGGCAGAGTTGGTGTGTAGAGGGTGGAGAGGAGCAAGGAGCTCACCTGTCCCTGCAGCTCTGAATCGGATGTGAGAGTGAAGTTTTGAGTTGACTGGTCTGGATATTTTAACATGTGACGGCAAGTCTGGATTAGCAAAATGGGAAGGTTCTTGGCGCTGAGGATGAATGAAGAGCTGTGGGAGCTGCCTGCATTGTAGCAGCCTGACAAAGGAGGCCGCGGAGGGCAAGGAAATAAGGAAAGCCCTGGAGCCCCGTTGTGTTCAGCCCCTTCGGGGAACTGCTTACACTCGCTGGGACAGGAGCTTTTAGTGTGCACCTGAGATCTCCCTCCATTTCCCTGTCTCTACCACCTCTCTACCTCCTCCATCCCAGCACCTCCTCCACCTCCTCCATCCCAGCACCTCCTCCACCTCCTCCATCC
>JAQZBX010107021.1:0-10694 GCA_029593785.1 Cabassous unicinctus
AACCACAATTCTCATCCACCTCTGGGTTTACTGTAACATTCAGTTCCTAGATTATTCTCTAGCTTCCTGTCAATTGGCAGTTACGTCCCTAGACTACCATTTTCAGCCATATCCCCTTTTATAAAACAGCTGTTACTCACTATAATGTGTTATCATCAACTCTGTACATTTCCACACTTTTACAGTAAAGCTAGTTAAAACTTCTATATACAATAAATATCAGTAGTCCATCTCAGTCATCCTCTTATCTCCTTTAAGAATCCACCACCTACACTAGGTATTGAAGATATTTTCCTACATTTTCTTCTAGAAGTTTAACGGTTCTTGCTTTTATATTTAGGTTTTTGATTCATTTTGAGTTACTTTTTGTATAACGTGTGAAATAGGGGTCCTTTTTCCTTCTTTTGCTATGGATATTCAGTTTTCTCAGCACCATTTGTTGAATGGTCAGTTCTGGCTGACCTGGGTGGGTTTGACAGGCTAGTCAAAAATCACTTGACCATAGATGTGAGGGTCTGTTTTTTAACCATGAATTTGGTTCCACTGGTCTATGTGTCTGTCTTTATGCCAGTACCATGCTGTTTTTACCACTGCAGCTAGGTAATACACTTAAAGTCCAGAAATGAGAGTCCTCCAATTTTGCTTTTCCTTTTTAAGATGTTTCTGGCTATTCAGTACCACTTACCCTTCCAAATAAATTTGATAATCATGTTTTCCACTTATTTAAAAAACAATGGTAGAATTCTTAGCAGGATTGCATTGAATCTGTACATCAATTTGAGAAGAATTGACATCTTAATGATATTTCATATTCCATTCCATGAGCATGGAATGTTCTTCCAATTATTTCAGTCTTTTTTTTTAAATTTCTTGTAAGAATGAATTGCAGTTTTCTGAATAAAAGTGCTTTACATCATTGGTTAAGTTTATTCCTGAATATTTATGTTTTATCTGTAATATTATATTTTCACCACTCTTTTGACATTTTTAGTTATTTTTATTGATATAATCTTCATTACTAGGCTCTCTTCCAGGCCTCTCTCAGCTTCCTCCCTGCTAGAGGTAGGGCTGAAGCCTAGGCTAGGGCTGCAGGATAATCTGGGTGAAAAAAAACAATCACTACCATCACTGTGATTGTCAGTGAGCCTGGCTTCCCATCATGCTGAGGGTGGAGTCAAAATGGCAGCTACTGGCCTCCTTCTGACTTGGACAGTCTCAAACTTTAGCTGTTTTTAAGGTTATATTTTAGCCAGCCGAATTTACTAATCAGTAGCTTAGATCGGTGACCAACCATCTCTTCCTCCCCTATTTTTGGGAAATGGTGCTTCCAATTCCTGCCACAGAATAGCTCCTGGGGTTGCCTGCACTTCCAAAGTAGGATGATCACCAGCCTCTGTGGTGTGGCCTGTAGTTTCCCGGAGAGACTGGTGCAGCTTCCCCCAGCTTCCTCCCTGACCAAGGTGGGCCTGGGGCTTAGGATAGAGTGGAAATCTGATCTAGACAGAAAGAAGCCAGTCCCTACCAGCACTGTGATTTTCAGTTAGCCCCGCTTCCCCTCGAGTCAGGTGCAGAGTTAAGATGGCGGCTACCGGCCTCTTTCTGACTTGGACAGGTTCAAACTTTAGCTGTGCTTAGGATTATACTTTACTTTAGCCCGCTGAATTTATTAATCAGTAGCTGAAGTTGGTGCCCAACTGTCTCTTTCTCCCCCATTTCTGGGAAGTGGAGCTTCCAATTCCAGCTGCGGAACAGCTACCGAGGTGGCTTGTGCCTCCAGTGGACGATGGGCACCAGCTTCCATGGCATGGAGTGCTCTACTTATGAATTTTCTCTGAAGATGGGCAGTCTCATCCTTCCATTCTTGCAAGGATATTGCAAGGTACACTTCTGGCCTACTGAAACCCACAAACAAGTGCTCTATGGGAAGCGGGTGTGGCTCAGTGGATAGAGCCCCCGTTTACTATATGGGAGGCCCGGGTTCGCATCCCGAGGCCTCCTTGTGAGGGCACGCCGGCCTGAGCGGTGCGGTTGGCTGATGCAGCAACCTCACGGCAGGAAGCAGGTGTGGCGCAATGGATAGAGCACTCGTTTACCATATGAGAGGCCCCGGGTTCGCTTCCGGGTGCCTCCTTGTGAGGGCAGGCCGGCTCACGGCGCCATGGGCTGATGCGGCAAGACCTCACAGCAAGGGGGAGATAAGAAGACACAGAGAAGACACGCAGCGAATGGACACAGCAGCACAAGTAGCAAGGGGGGGATAAATAAATAAAATAAAATAAAATTTAAAAAAATAAAATAAAATAAAATAAACAAGTGCTCTAGATAGCTCTGGGTGATCACCAACTGCCCCGGAGCAGGAGCTGATTCTAGGAGCTCTTTACTCTGCCACCATCTTGCTGGTTGTCCTATTGGCTTCATTTTTGAAGAAGCTTTGGATCACAGAAGAGTTACAACTAGCGTAGGGGATGATCATTGGTGTGGGGTGTCAGTGATGGGGTATATATGGGAGGAATTTCACCAGGACATACATATAAGGTGTATAAATGTATTCAAATTTTCATGGGGCTTTGTCACAGTAGGGGCAGATTCACACAATAACTGAGACAATATTGAATTCCCATCCTGTAGAGCTCTGCCACATTTTCTAATGGAGCAGCAATGTCCCCCAAATGCGGGGGCAATGACTTGCAAAGGAACATGGTCCACTGATGGGTCCTTGATACTGGCAACTATGTTTGTGAGCCTTTGCTCTTGCAATTAAAACTTAGCCCAGTGTTGTGGGGTGCCTAAGATTTGCCTCCTGAGGGCCTTTTTTGTTGCTCAAATGTGGCCTCTTTCTAAGCCAAACTCAGCATATAAATGCAATACCATCCCCCTAGTTTGGGACGTGAATCCCAGGGATAAGCCTCCCTGACACCAAGGGAGGCACCAACTAGCAATGCAACTGGAAAAAAAGACCTCAAATAAAAGGAGGAAAAGGTAAAGACAAATGAGTTTATATGACTAAGAGATTTCAAAGTGAGTCGGGAGGTCATCCCAGAGGTAACGCTTATGCATATCTCACCAGGATTTCACAGACTGCCAAAGTGGATATTACCCAAAATAGTGGGGCTCCTGGGAGTTCCGGAGAAACACAGGTCCTATGGTCAGGGCAGATAGCTCCAGAGTTTGCTGTCTTGCCAACGGGCCCTACTTTGGATTTTATGCTTCTGAAAGTGACAGAGTTGGACTCAGTTATGGCTTCCCTACACATGGCTCATCTGTCTCTTCTACTTAAACTTATATTTGGTGCTGGAGTTTGTAGGTATACAGCTAAGAGACTGGATTCTTTGGGCTGGCCATGTGCCAGCTGGGCCCTGAGTCTCAGCAGAATTGCAATACCTACTCTCCAGTTCATTGGACTCACCCAGGACAACTAACAAGGAGGTAAGGATTGACAACCACTATACCATGAAACTGAAAGCAAGAGAATCTCATCCATTGGCTGTATAGGATTGAAGCCCGCTCTTAATGAGAGGTAGAGTGGACATCACCACCCCGGAAACCTCAGGACTGAGGAATGAGCTATGGACTAGAGTGGACTTACTGGTATTCCACTATATACTTATTGTGATTCTAGAAAAGGAAGAAATTACAACATTGATGTGGAGGCAGTGGCCACTGAGGGTCTGGGGGGGGGCTAGGGAGAGGGAAAAACAGGTGTAATACAGAGCCCTTTTTGGGACTTAGGAATTGCCCTGAAAGACATTGCACTGACAGATATAGGCCATTCTATAACTTCCCATAACCTGCAGAATTGTGTGGGAGAGTGTAAACTACAATGTAAGCTATGGTCTATGCTCAGTGGCAATGCCTCAGGATGCATTAATCAATTGAAATGAATGTGCCACAATAATGAAGGTTATTCACGTGGGAAGGTGTGGGAGGTGTGGAGAGTGGGGCATATGGGATTCCCTGTATTTTTTGTGTAACATTTATGTAATTTAATTATCTTTTAAAAAATAAAAAGAAATTAATTTCAAAAAAAAAGAAAAAGCAATTATCAAATTCATCTGGAAGGGAAAGTATACCCAAATTGTCAAAAGCATTCTAAAAAAGAAGAGTGACATGGGAGGAAATTCACTGCCTACCCTTGAAACATATTACAAAGCTACCGTGGTCGAAACAGCATCGTACTGGCATAAAAATAGACACATCGATCAGTGGAATAGAATTGCAAACCCAGAAATAAACCCTCACCTCTATGGTCAACTGGTTTTTGACAAACCTACCAAGTCCATGTTAATGGGAAAAAACAGTCTCTTCAACATACGGTGCTTGGAGAACTGGATATGTATAACCAAAAGAATTAAAGAGGACCCCTATCTCACTCTCTATACAAGAATCAACTCAAAATGGAACAAAGACCTAAATACAAAAGCTGGGAACATAAAACTACTAGAAGAAAATGTATGGAAACATCTTCAAGACCTTGTGGTAAGGGGTGGTTTCTTAGACCTTATACCCAAAGCACGTGCAACAAAAGAAATAAATAGATAAATGGGACCTCCTCAAAACTGAACACTTTTGCACCTCACAGGACTTTGTCAAAATGGTCAAAAGGCAGCCAACTCAATGGGAGAAAATACTTGGAAATCACATGTCCAATAAGGGTTTTAAGAGCCATGATATATAAAGAAATGTTACAACTCAACAATAGAGACAAACGACCCAAGTGAAAAATGGGCAAAACACTTGAATAGACATTTTTCCAAAGAAGAAATACAAATAGCAAAAAAAAAAAACATGATAAAATGCTCAACATCGCTAATGATTAGGGAAATGCAAATAAAAACTACAATGAGATCTCATTTCACACCCATCAGAATGGCCACTATTAGAAAGACAGAACTACAAGTATTGGAGAGGATGTAGAGAGACAGGAACACTTATTCACTGTTGGTGGGAATGCAAAATGGTATAGCCACTGTGGATGACTGTTTGGCAGTTCCTAAAGAGGTTGAATATAGACTTGCCACGTGACCCTGCAATACCACTACTACGTATATATTCAGAAGAACTGAGAGCAGTGACACAAATAAACATCTGCACACCTATGTTCATAATAGTGTTATTCACGATTGCCAAAAGTTGGAAACAACCCAGGTGTCCGTAAACTGATGAATGGATAAACAAACTAGTCTATTCACACAATGGAATACTATGCAGCTGTAAGAAGATATGAAGTCGTAAGGCATATGACAACATGGATGAACATGGAGGACATTATGTTGAGTGAGGCAAGCCAGACACAAAAGGACAAATACTGTATGATTGCATTACTATGAACCAAATATATTGTGTAACATATTGTTTGATTCAAAAAGTTTATATGTATCCAGTTTTTAATTGAGATATGTATGTATTCATCCATCTGTGTTTACTTTTTAGTTTTTAATCGTTTATATTTTTAATTATTAAATACACAAAATAAAGTGAAAATAAATAAATAAATAAACAAATAAACACTCCAACCAGGATTGAACTGAGAGGGTTGCCAAGGAGTACCATCTGCTGACAGAACCAGGTAGAACACGTGAGAAAATTAAAAATAAGTTAGAGTGACTTTTTCTGGCCTTTATAGCTTCCCCCCTAAGGTCCTAAGAAGCAGGTTTGAAACCCATTACTGGGTCCAGCGCCCAAGTCTGAGCAACTAACAGGAACAACCCTAACAATCCAGTTAAAACAAAGAATCAAAGAGCAGCAGTAACACACAGCCTCCTGCTACGAAATCCCAATGAAAGAGAAAGAAATTCAGCATCTGAGTAAACTACATCCTAATCAGATGCCTAGACATGAGCAAAAATATATGAGCCGGACTAAGAAAATGGAAGCCATAGCCCAGGAAGAGGAATATATCAAAGCCCCAGAAGAGACGCAGGATTTGAGAGAACTAGTTAACGAGAAATGTAAAAATTTCTGAAATCAAATTTATGACATGAAAGACAATATGGCTAAAGAGATGAATGACATCAAGAAGATACTAAGCAAGCACACAGAAGAATTTGAAATCCCGAACAGAAAAGTAACAGAGCTCGTGAGAATGAAAGACACAATAGGTGAAATCAAAAACACATTCAAGACTTACAACAGCAAACTTGAATTGATAGAAGAAATAATAATTGATACCAAAGACAGAACAGCTGAATTTGAAGAGAAAAATGAACAGAAGGAGAAAAAATTGGAAAAAATTGAGGTGCTCAAGGCATTGAAGGACAACACAAAAAGCAGCAATATACATGTCATTGGAGTTCCAGGTGGAGAAGGGAAGGGAAAAGGGGCAGAAAGAGTATTTGAGGAAATAATAGCTGAAAATTTCCCAACTCTCATGAAAGAAATGAACCTACATGTCCAGGAAGCCCACCTTACCGCAATCCGAATAAATCTGAATAGACATACTCCAAGAAACATACTACTCAGAATGTCAAATGTCAAAGATAGAGAGAAAATTCTGAGAGCAGTAAGGGAGAAACAAACCAATATTTACAAGGGATACCCAGTAAGACTTAGTGCAGGTTTCTCATCAGAAACCCTGGAAGCAAGAAGACAGTGGTATGATACAGTTAGAAGACTGAAAGAGAAAAACTGCCAGCCAAGAATTTTGCATCCAGAAAACTGTCCTTCAAATATGAACATGAGTATAAAACATTCGAAAACAAACAGAAACTAAGAGAGCTTGTAATAAAGAATCCATCTTGCAGGAAATATTAAAGAAAACCTTAGAGCCTGAAAGAAAAAGACAGGAGAGAGAGGCCTGGAGGGGAGTACAGAAGAAAGAATAGCAGAAAGGATAAATGAAAGAGCAAAAAGACAGACCAAAATATATGACAAACAAAAATCAAAGAATAAAATGGTGAAAATAAATAATGCATTTACAGTAGACTTCAACACACCACTCACATCATTAGACAGAACTAGACAGAAGATCAACAAGGAAATAGAGAACTTAAACAATAGGATAAAGGAGTTAAACCTAAAAGACATACACAGAATGCTGTATCCAAACTCAGCGGGGTATACATTCTTTTCATATGCCCATGGATCCTTTTCCAGAATAGACCACATGTTAGAGCACAATGCAGCTCAATAAATATAAAATGATTGAAATTATACAAAGAACCTTCTCAGATCATAAGGGAATGAAACTGGAAATCAATAACAAACAGGAAAAAGGTAAATTTAAAAATGTGTGGAGGCTAAACAACACAATCCTAAATAATCACTGGGTCAATGAAGAAATTGCAAGTGAAATCGATAAATGTATTGAGACAAATGAAAACAAGAATACAACTTAGTCACTGTTGACAGGAACCCAGAATGGTGCAGCCACTGTGGAGCACTGTTAGGCAGTTCCTAAAGAAGTTGAATATAGATTTGCCACATGACCCTGTGACACCGCTATTGGGTATATACCCAGAAGAACTGAAAGCAGTGACACGAATAGACATTGGCACACCTACGTTCATAGCGGTGTTATTCATGATTACCAAAAGATGGAAACAACCCAGGTGTCCATCAACTGATGAATGGATAAACAAACTGTGGTATATTTACATGATGGAATATTATGCAGCTGTAAGAAGAAATGAAGTCATAAAGCATATGGCAACATGAACGAACCTGGAGGCCAGTATGCTGAGTGAAGCAAACCAGGCACAAAAGGACAAATACAGGAAGACTGCATTACTATGAACTAAACGTATTGTGTAACATAGTGTAGGATTCCATTTATATAAAATGTAAATACAAATCAATTTATATATGAAAGAAAAAAGTATTTGTGTAAAAATAGCCAGAAATGGGAGCTGTGGATAGCAGGGGAAGCATAGAGAGATTAAGAGGTGATGGATTTTCTTATTTGGTTTTCTTAATTATTATTGAAATAATGAAAATGCTCTAATGATGACTGAGGGGATGATTGCACAACTATGTGATTGTGCACTTTGGATGAATTGTATGCTTTGTTGATATATATCAATAAAATCGATTATTTTTTTTTAAAAAAAGGCAAACAGCACTTAAAAATGGGAAAATATGTGAATATACATTTACCAAAGAAGAAACATTCAATTCTTTTCATCATCAGAAAATTACAAATTAAAATTTACTATGAGTTATCATATACACATACTAGAATGGCTAAAATCAAGAGAGATAATATCATCTGTTAAAGATGTGGAAAAACTGGGGCCCTCATACATTTCTGGTGAGAATGCAAAATGGTGCTGACACTTTGGGAAACAATTGTAAGTTTCTTAAAAATATAAACTTACCATAATTCTGGCTAATTCCACTCTGAGAAATCTATCCAAGACAAATGGAATCATGTCTGTGCAATGATTCCTGGGGCAAGTTCATGGCAGCAAAAACTGGGAAAAAAATGCAAATGTCTATTATCTGGTGCATGGGTAACAAAATGTGGTACATCCATAAATAGATTTGCAGCTTTAACTATCTCATTTCAAGCTCCACCCATGCCACCCTTAGAAGCAGCCCCACCCAGCCTGTTCCCAACCCACTTGGAGGGTATGCAGGCCTTTGCAGTACTAACTTTAGCATAAATTATAGGTTCAAATACAACAGAATAACCATGTGTAGGGAAACTACAACTGAGTCCAACTCTGTCACTCTGGGGAACATAAATTCCAAAGTAGGGCCCACTGGCAAGGCACCAAATTCTTGAGCTGCCTGCCCTGACTCTATTGTCTGGATGTCTCCAGAGCCCTCAGGAGCCATGCTATTTGGGGTAGTATCTACTTTGGCAGTCAAAGAGATCCTGCTGAGACGTGCGTAAGCATAACCTCTGAAATGACCTCCCAACTCACTTTGAACTTTCTTAGCCATATAAAATCATTCTTCTTTACCTTTTCCCCCTTTTGGTCAAGGTCTTTTTCCAGTTGCATTGCAAGCTGGTGCTTGGTAGTAATTCCTCAGTGCCAGGGAGGTTCATCCCTGGGAGTCATGTCCCATGCTGGGGGGAAGGTTATGTATTTATATGCTGAGTTCAGCTTAGAGAGAGGCCACATTTGAGCAACAAGGAGGCACCCAGGAGGCAACTCTTGGGCACCCTATAATACTAAGTTTCAGTTTGAAGAATAAAGGTTCATACACACAGTCATCAGTATCAAGGGCCGGTCAGGAGACCATCCTCCTTCACTAGTCATTGCCACCGTACTTGGGGGATTCTTGGTGACCTATTAGAGAATGTGGCAGAGCTCCCCAGGATAGGAATTTGACATTCTTTCAGTTACTGTATGAATCTCCATACACCATGGCTATAGCCAATGAATATTTAAACACACTTACATGTCTTATATGTATGCTCAGATGAGCTTCCTCCCATGTATCCCCCATCACTGACACCCTGCACCAATTATCCTCCCCTGCCACAGAGAACCACAAGTGCTGGAGACGATGTGGAGAGATAGGAATACTTATTCACTGTTGGTGGAAATGCAGAATGGTACAGCCACTATGGAGGACTGTTTGGCAGTTCCTAAAGAAGGTGAATATAAACCTGCCATGTGACCCTGCAATACTGCTACTGGGTTTATATCCAGAAAAACTGAGAGCAGTGACATGAACAGACATCTGCACACCAATATTCATAGCGGCATTATTCATGAATTCATGAATGCCAAAAGCTGGAAACAACCCTTGTGTCTATCAACTGATGAATGGATAAACAAACTGTGGTATATCCACACAATGGAATATTATGCAGCTGTAAGAAGAAATGAAGTCATAGAGCACATGACAAGATGGATGAATCTAGAGGACATTATGTTGAGCAAAGCAAGCCGGACACAAGAGGACAAATACTGTATGACTGTGTTACTACGAACCAAATCTTTTGTGTAACATATTGCATGATTCAAAAAAAATTATATGTATCCAGTACATTTAATGGAGAAATGTATGTTTTTATCCAACAGTATTTTCTTTTTCTTTTTAAATTATTTATCTATTCAATTATTAGATGTACAAAATAAAGTTCATAAAAATAAGAAGTGAAGTTACACAGCCAGGAAGGGTCACAGTGGGAATGGGCCCCTAAACCCCAGACCTTACCTGCCCTGTGTACTCCAAGAAAGCAGAAAGAAGGAAAACAGGGGAAGAAGAGAGAAAATTAAAGGTTCAAGTAACTCACCAGGGCTTAGAGCTAAAGAAAGCAAAGTGCCTAAGATGAAGATCTCTGGGGTTGGATACACACTTATACTTGCAAAGTGTTGGGATCACTGCAAAATTTGCAGCCTGGGCAGAAACGTGGGCCCCTAGGCCCCTCCCGGGAGGGGTCCCCATTCATTGTGTTCCCTCAGGGCACACACCAGGTGTCAGTCACGTTCCTCCCTCCCCAAGAGCCCTTCCCTTGGGCATGATCAATTCGCCTCTCACAATAACCCCCTTAAGAGCCAGCTGCTGAGGGCCAGTCACTTAAGCAGACCCTTTCCAGGTGGGAGGAAAAGAAAGCTAGGCTCTGAGGCAGGGAAGGAGGCGCCCTGCAAGGGAAAGGTCCCCCGCCCCGCCACCCCCACCCCCCGCACCGCCAAGTGTCAGGAGGGGAGGCAGAGGTCGGGCCGTAGGGTGGACATTGGGGGGGACCTGGGGAGGGACCGTTGGGGTGGAGGGGCCGTGTGGGTAAGGACCGTGGGGGT
>JAQZBX010107022.1:0-10694 GCA_029593785.1 Cabassous unicinctus
ATGTCTTTATATATGCAGGATATTAGGCTAAATATATGGTTGCCAAATATTTTCTCCCATTGGGTAGGCTGCCTTTTGACTTTCTTGATAATATCCTTTAAGGTGCAAAAGTTTTTAATTTTGAAGAGATCCCATTTATCTATTTTTTTTCTTTTGCTGCTCATGCTTTGGGTGTGAAGTTCCTGAAACCATTTCCTATTACAAGGTCCTGTTGATCCAGGATTGCCACCTCCTGTGTGTGCTCTTTTGATGTAAGCATGTAAATGATGCAGATGTTCTGGGTCTTGGGGGAGAGCTGTCCCACCTTGTAATGCGACCCCTGCCACCAGGTCTTCCCAGCATCATTGGCCCAGTCAGAACGGGGCAGCTGAGGTAGGACGAGTATGAAGCTGCCCTGTGGGGTACGGCCAGTGTGTCTTTGTGCTTGCAGATGTCTCTAGACTTTTGATCAAAACAATGGGTGATGTCCTGGCCCACTACTTCCATGATGGGTTTCAGCAGCAAGTCCCCCTTGTACTCCTGTGCCAATGGTGTCAGTTCTTACACGTAGCCCATGTAAGAAATCCAGAAGTTTTTTGGTCGGTTGTGTTGGGCCACCTCCACTGGCGTGAAATAGTGACACTGGGAAAACTCAAAGTCTGACCCAGCCACTAAACCCCAGTGTGGCATAGCTTTAGTTCTATTGGGCATAGGCTCCTTTAGCTGCTCCTTGCTCCTCAGCACACTCACCCTACTGACATCTTCCCTATGCATCAAGGAGCTAAAGGAAACACATTTCTCCACTGACATAGAAACCATTGTCCTTTTC
Organism: Cabassous unicinctus; assembly: GCA_029593785.1. Lineage (NCBI taxonomy): Eukaryota > Metazoa > Chordata > Mammalia > Cingulata > Chlamyphoridae > Cabassous > Cabassous unicinctus. The sequence continues at coordinate 809 of JAQZBX010107022.1, forward strand.
CAGCCACCATCCACTGAGTCAAACACTGTGGCTGAGAACGGGCTTGGATTGCATGCACTAGCAGGAAATATAGTCTGATTTTGGACGCTGGCAATAGAGTCCAAATAATTGAGGTGCATCCTCAATGGGGTAATGAATGCCCTCTACTTCAACTCAGATTGGCCTGGGCTACAGGAGATATTTATGACAGGCTATCCGGCAAAGCAAAAAAACAATATCCTCCCTCATTTCCAGGGTTCCTGAAGAATGTGTCTGCACTCTATTTTTTAATCCATTCTGTCAACTGGTATTTTTGATTGGGGAGTTTAATCCATTAAATTTCAGAGTTATTTCTGTAAAGACATTACTTACTTTGACAATTTTATCCTTTGGCTGTCATATGTCATTCCTTATTTTTGTATTTTTACTCTTCATTTCTACACCCTCCTCCAGGCATCTATCTCATTTCTTTTTCTTTCAGGCTGCAGAACTCCCTTTTTATTTCTTTTAGAGCCATCCTCTTGTTTATGAACTCTCTTGGTTTCTGTTTATTTGTGTATATTTTAAAATCACCCTCATTACAGCAGTAAAATTTTGATGGATACAGAATTCTTGGCTGCCAGTTTTCTCTTTCAGTATCTTAAATATATCATACAACTCTCTTTTCACCTCCATGGTTTCTAGTGAAAAATTTGCACTAAGTCTTATTGCATATCCCTTGTATTTGAAGGATCACTTTTCTTTTGCTTTCAAAATTCTGTCTTTATCTTTTGCATTTTGAAATTCTAAGTGGTATGAGTCTTAAGTACTTTTTTGGAATACATTGTGCTTCTGGGATATGCATATGTATGTCTTTCATAAATCTTTGGAAACATTCAGCCATTATCTCTTCAATTATCTTTTTTATATATATTTTTTATTTTTTAAAAGATACTTAGATTACTTAAATGTTACACACAAAAAATAGGGATTCCCATATGCCCCACTCTCCACACCTCCCACACCCTCCCACATAAACAACTTCCTTCATTAGTGTAGCACATTCATTGCAATTGATAAGTCATCCTGGGGGATTGCCACTGAACATAGACCATAGCTCACACTGTAGTCTACACTCTTTCCCACACAGTTCTGCATCTTATGGGATAATATAAAACGGCCTATATCTGTTGTTGCAATGTCATTCAGGATGATTCCCAAGTCCCAAAAAAGCCCCCATATTAAAACTGTTTTCCCCTCTTCCCACCCCCAAAGCATCCACTGGCCAGTGCTGCCACATCAATGTTGTAATTTCTTCCATTGCTAGAATCACAATATGTCTATAGTAGAATACCTGTAAGTTCACTCTAGTCCATAGTTCATTCCCCAATCTTGAGGATCCTGGGATGGAGATATCCACTCAACCTCTAATTGAGAGGGGCTTTGATTCCATACAGCCAATTGATGGGACTTTCTTGAAGTTGTAGGCTCTCTCATTTCCTTGGTATGGTGGTTGTCAATCCTCACCTCCTTATTAGTTGTCCTGAGGGAATCCAATGAACTGGAGAGTAGGTGTTGCAACTCTGCTGAGGTTCCAGGCTCAGCTGGCACATAGACAGCCCAAAGATTCCAATCTCTTGGATGTACACCTACAAACTCCAGCACAAAGTATAGGTTTAAATAGAAGGGATAGATGAGTCATGTGTAAGGAAGACATAATTGAGTCCAACTCTGTCACTCTCAGGATCACAAACTCCAAAGTAGGGCAAACTGGCAAGACACCAAACTCTGGAGCTTTCTGCCCTGACCATAGGACTTGGGTGTCTCCAGAGCCCTCAGGAGCTCCACTATTTGGGGTAGTATTGACTTTGGCAGTCTATGAGATCCTGATGAGATGTACATAAGCCTTGCCTTTGGAGTGATCTCTTAACTCACTTTGAAGTCTCTTAGCCATATAAACTCATTTGTCTTTACCATTTCCCCCTTTTATTCAAGGTCTTTTTCCAGTCTTTTTGGACATCCCTTCTATTTGATGGATTACTTTTTTCTTGCTTTCAGAATTCTCTATCTTTTGCATTTTGATGTTCTGAGTGATATGAGTCTCTAAGTATTTTTTTTGGAATACATTGTGCTTCTTGGATATGCATATGTATATCTTTCATAAGAATTGAGAAATATCCAGCCATTATTTCCTCAAATATTCTTTATTTCCTTCTTCTTTTCTCTTCTCTTCCTGGAACTCCCATGATACATATGTTGGTGCACTTTGTACTATCATTCAATACCCTGAGCTCTGCTCAGTTCTTTCCACTCTATTCTCTCTCTGTTCTTCTGACTTTTCAATTTCAGCTGTTCTGTCTTCCAATTCACTTATTCTTTCTTTTGCCACTTAAAATTTCTTGTTATACATCTCTAATGCATTTTTTATTTTACCCATTGTGTCTTTCAGTCCCATAAGCTGTTTTTTTTTTATTCAAGCTTTCAAATTCTTCTTTCAGCACATTGAGTGTCTTCTTAATGTCATTGATCTCTTTATCCAAATTTTCCTTCATCACTTTGAATTGATTTAGACATTTGTTTGAACATCATTTATTAGTTGTTTCAAATTTGCCTCATCTGGTGTTTTTGATTTGTTCCTTTGACTGGGCCATATTTTCCTGTTTCTTAGTATGGTTCATAATTTTTTGCTGATGTTTGGACATCTAATTTTGATGATGAGTTTACTTTGATGGTCAGTTTCTCTCTTTTGCCAAGGATTTTATTGTTTCCATTCTTTGTGTAATGGCTCTTCTGTAATTTTTGGTTAAACTTATTCTAGGTTTCTAAAACTGCCCTTATTTAACTGATCAAAACAGATTCAGCAACCAAGTAATGTAGTGCAGACCAGTTTCTGATGGCTTTCAAATGGGTGACAGAAAAGGCACAAAAAAGCATTTAGGTGAATTCTACCAAGAATTTTTAGAAGAATTGAGAGAAATCCTCTTTAATCTCTTCCAAAAAAATTGAAAAGGAGGGAAAATTACCCAACACATTTTATGAAGCTAACATCACCCTAATAAGTAAGCCAGATAAAGATACTACAAGAAAAAAAAATGATAGACTATTCTCTCTAAGGAACATAGATTCAAAAATACTCAAAAAACACTTGCAAACATAACTCAACATTTTAAATGAAGTATACACAATGATTAAGTTAGATTTATTCCTGCTATGCAAGCATGGTTCAACACAAGGAAATCAATTATTCTGACATACCACACTAACAAATTCAAGGGAAAAAAAGACATGATCTCTTGATTGATGTGAAAAATTCATTCACCACAATCCAACATATCTTCTTGATAAAAACACTATGGAAGGTAGGAACAGAAAGAAAGTTCTTCAATATGAAAAAGGACATATATGAAAACCCACAGGCAACATTGTGCCAAAAAGGAAAAGTTTTAAAGCTTTTTTCTAAGATTGGGAAGAAGTCAAAGATGACCACTTTCACCACTGTTATTCAACATTGCAATTGAAATTCTAGCTAGAGCATTTAGAGAAGAGCAAAAGCATCAAAATAAGAAAAGGGAAAGTAAAACTCTCACTATTCACAAATGACATAATCGTATATTTAGAAAATTCTGAAATGTGTACAAGAAAGCTACTTAATCTAATAAAAGAGTTAAGGAAAGTGGCAGGATACTAGAGCAAGATGCAAAAATTAGTAATATTTCTTTACACTAGTTTTGGGCAATCTGAGGTAGAAATCAGAGAAAAAATTCATTTACAATAGCAACAAAAGTATTTAAGTATCTAGGAATCAATTTAAGCAAATATGTAAAGGAACTGTATTCAGAAAACTACAAAACACTGCTTAAAGAAATCAAAGAAAGCCTAAAAATGGAAAGACTAAATATTTTGAAGATGTCAATCTTGTTCAAACTGATTTATAGCTAAAGTGCAATACCAATCAAAATTCCAAAGCCCACTTTACCAAAATAGAAAAGACAGTGACCAAATTTATTTGGAAGTGAAAGGGCACCCAAAGCAAAACACATCCTGAAAAGAAGAGCAGTTGAGATGACCCTCACTGCCTGACCTTGAAATATGTTATTAATACAAAGTTACTGTGGTCAAAACAGCCGGTATTGGCATAAAGATAGGCACATTGATCAGTGGAATAGAATTTAGAGTCCAAAATTAGATGCTCACCTCTTTAGCCAACTGTTTTTTGACAAACGTACCAAGTCCACGTGACTAGGACAATACAGTCTTTTCAACAAATTTTGCTGGGAGAACTGGATATCCATAACAGAAAGAATGAATGAGGACTCCTATCTCACTCCTTATACAAGAATTAAATAAAAATGGATCAAGCACCTAAATCTAAAAACCAGGACCATAAAATTACCAGAAGAAAATGTAGGGAAAATCAAGATTTTGTGCTTTGTGGTAGTTTCTTGGACCTTATATCCAAAGCATGAGCAGGAAAAGAAACAAAAGCTAAATGACACCTCTTCAAAATTAAACACTTTTGCATCTCAAAGGACTTTGTCAAAAGGATGAAAAGGCAGCCAAATCAATGGGAACAAATATTTGCAAATCACAAATCTGATAAGGTTTTAATATACATGATACATAAAAAGATTCTACTAACAACAATAAAAAGACAAATGACCTCATTATAAAATGGGCAAGAAACTTGAACAGACATTTGTTGAAAGAAGAAATACAAGTAGTGAAAAAAATGAATAGAAAAGTGTTCAACATCACTAGCTATTAGGGAAATGCAAATCAAAGCTTCAATGAGGTATCATTTCACACCTATTAGAATGGTCACTATTAAAAAGACAAAAATCTACAAGCATTGGAGAGGTTGTGGGAAGGTAAGAATGCTTATTCACTGTTGGTGGGAATGTAGTATGGTACAGCCACTGTGGTAAACTGGCAGTTCCTAAAAAGTCAAATATAGATTTGCCACATGACCTAGGAATACCACTACTGGGTATATACTCAGGAGAACTGAGAGCAGAGACATGAACAGACTTATGTACACCAATGTTCATAGCAGCATTAGTCATAATAGCCAAAAGATGGGAAAAGCCCAGGTGTTCATCTACCAATGAATAAACAAACACTGATGCATATATATGATGGAATATTATGCAGCTCTAAGAATAAATGAATTCATGAAGCATATGAAAACATGATGAACCTGGTGGATATTATGTTGATGGAAGCTAGCCAAATACAAAATGACAAATATTGTATGATTGTGCTTATAAATTAAAATATTGTGTAAAATCATGCAGCTAATAACTAAAATATAGATCACCAGAAAATAGAATGAAGTTAGAGAATAGAAGCTGAGGTTTAATCTGTGTAGAATTGGTAAAAAAGCATTGTAAATCATTGGAAATGAAAAGAAATGGTAGAAGCATATTTTAGTCTTTGTAACTAGTAGTGCTAATATATGGGCATGACAGTTGTTGAAAGTGTAAGTCCAAGGTCATGGATATTAGTAGAAGGAAAGCTAAAAAATGTAACATGGGACTGAATATCATAGTGGCTACTTCATGTGAAATATGAGTATGGGTAATATCACAAATATAACTGTATTTCTTTGAAACTGAGCAATGGTATGTTAATGTTATGGGATGTAAATATGCAAAAATACAACCAAAAGAAATTATGGACAATAACATATAAGAATATATTAATAATCTTCCTTTAAGGTTAAAACAGAAAATATACTAATTGAAAAAAACTAGAAAAAAGGTACTTCATAGTGTTTGACTCCATCCATACAAACATACAAAATATATATTCAAATAAATTAGAGAGACAAAAACAAAATAACAACTATATATGGCAGAGGAAAGATAGAGAGATTGAGAAGTGATTATTAAGGGGCAGAGTTTTTTATTTGTCCATTTTTTGTTTTATTATTATTTTTATATGAAAAAAGAAAATTATCTAATAATGAATGAAGTGATAAATGCACAAATATGGGATTATACCAAATGCCACTGCTTGTAGACTTTGGATGGATTGTATGATTTCTGAATATGTATCAATAAAATTGATTTTTTAAAAACTGTGATGAATTCAAAGATGCTTGCTTTCAGCCAAAAGCAGCCCTATGAGAATAAGAGCCCAAGTAGAATATTGGATGTTTTCTCTCTGAGAACTGAGACTCAGAACATAACCCAGCAAGGTTAAGGAGCTATAGATTAAAATAACAATAATAATAATAATAATAATAAAAATAATAAAAGAGCTAAAGATTAGGAGTTTTCATGCTCTGAGGAAGAACAAAATGAATCAGAAATTAAATCACCTAATTTTTTGAGTTAGTATTCTCATTGGTTGACACCATATCTTTGACCAGTTTACTTGAGAAAAATATAACACCAAGAGATGAACATATAAGTAGCAGAATTACAAAGGAAGGCATAATCATGCTGGTTTTGCCATAGGAAAGGAAGTGCAACCTTTTATAACACCTAGAAACACACCCTAGTTACCAATCAATGGAATATTTTTATCATTGGTTACATAATTTGCTAAATGAATTTAACTGAGGTATGTCCTATAAACAGAAGTGTGCATAAATCATAAATATAAAGATCCAGGAATTTCCACAAAGACTCCATGAAATCATCTCCCAGATCAACAATGAGAACATGACCAGCACCCTAAAATTCTCTTCCAATCACAAGGTCCCTCTGTTTTTCCAGAAAAAACTGTGATATAGACTTCTCATACCTTTGTATAGTTTTGCCTCTTTTGAATTTTACATAAATGGAAACATAAATTATGAGAAAAGACTGGGCCAGGAACCCACATATGTGTTGCAGCCCATTTCCCTAGGGCCTTGGTGTAGGGAATGGTAAAGACACCAAATAATTTTTTTTCCTGGAATGCACTTTCCTGATCTGAATACAGATGGTGCTATTTAACAAACCTCTCTGCTCAAATCCTAGTGGAGAATGTGTTCAATGGAACCACAACTTGGCAGGTGGTGCCTAAGCAATGTCGAGGAAATTTCCCCTCTGGGTGGGCTATTCAGAGCCAAGCCTCACAGTTCAAACACACTGTTCACTCCTCAGTAGCACCCTCCCTTCTCCCAGGGAGGAAGCAAATCTCTTCCTTCCTCTGTAATGGTGACAACCAGTCCTGGTCAGTAAGGAGGGTGTTTGAGAAGGCAGACTATATTTAGTTCTCTGCCATTTCCCAGGAGGGAACAATGGCACAGCCATGCCCAGTCTGGAGCGGCAGAAACCATGGCATCCAGCAGACCACAGCCACCAGCCAAAAGCTGGATTGGCAGTCAGCTGTGTCCCTCCATTTCCCCTTTCCTGGGGACATGGACCCTGCAGCCCTCTCAGTCCATAGCCATCCACCAGGGACTGGATGATCTGAAACTATCTGATCTGTGAGTGGGAGTTGGGTGTCAGCTGCAGAGACCTGAGTTACTCACAGATCCTCCCTGCAGAGTCTCCTTCTCTTCACCCCTCTCTTCTGGGTGCTGCCTAACACTCTCTTCTTCTCCAGAGCCTTAAAACTGTAGTTCCAGTTTCAGCCTGTCCTCTAGCTATTTTTCTGCATGAGAAGTGATCTTATTGCAGTCAGATGAATGTGTTGAATTCATGACTTACCCTATTTGGATGACCAGTTTCCACATGTATGAAGCTTACTGACAAGATAGTGGAAGCATCTTTCTTGTAGATACGTTGCATGGATATCATTTCTTGTTTAGCAAGGCCTCTTTCACTGCTTGAAATAATGGCAAGAATTAAATTGCTAGAATGTTATTAGGAGATTGAAAATGGAGAAAAGGAGTGAAATGTAAGTATATTTAAAATATGGGCAATTGTGATAATTACATGTATCAATTCTGTAAGTTTTTTTCTAAGTATTTATAAAAGCAAGCACACGGTTGATTGTTATTGTGAGGGTATTTCATAAATGGATTTGCATCTATAATAAATTGATTCTATCTTTGACTTGTTGCATTTATAATCAACAAATGATGTTACCTTCATCAATATGGGTAACTCCTTATCCAATCAGTTGGAAGCTTAAAAAAAAAACAGAATTTCAGGAGTCAGAAAGAAGAGTTTATGCCTTTACTTCATTTTCCCATGGAGTATTCAAACTCACAGTTATCAGAGACTTCATCTTGCAGCCTGCCATACAGAATTCAGGCTTGCTAGTCCCCACATTCTCATGAGCCAATTCCTAATATATATATATATATAATACATTATACAGATATAATTTTGGTTTATTTCTCTGGAGATATATAATGAATACAGTTCTTTAATTACAAAAGAATGATAAATGGATGAATAAACAAGCTAGTGGGAAAATATTTCAGGACATTGATAATTAGGATTTCCTGGGTGAAGATAAGAGAAAGATAAAAATGATGCCAGGGAGGTAAAGAGAAGGAAATTCATTGCAATGGAGGACCAAGGTTAAGGCAATTATGTAACAGTTAACTTCAGTATATATATGTGCATTTCTTTCCTCATGCCAAGGTAATTAAAGAAGCACATATGAATAGAAAGCAAGTGAATAATATAATGACATTATCTTTAGATTTCCCCCCAACATTCTTGGTGCCATTTCAGAAAATATCATTCACTCAAGGAAATTACAGTTGACACTTCCAAGGTCCTGCATTCTCACTGAGCAGGCTCTTTCTCATTTTGAAGCACAGGTTCCTGGAGCTCACTTAGACTTGAGTCTTGGAGAAATAACTTCTTTTCCTTCCACAGCTCATCTCTGTACTCCAATGGAAAATCACATCCCATTTATAGGGCTGATACACTATATTTAGAGTGTGAGTTCTGTTCTGAGAATGGTGCATGAACTTCAAGTCCAGGGTTGGCTATCATGGGGAAAAAAGCTGAACATACAGAGGTTCATTCAGAGAACAGCACTAAACATCAAAAACATTCACAATTCTTCCTCAGTAAAGAAAGTGTTCTTGGCTCTGCTCCAAAGACAGTAAGTTTGATTGGCTGATGATTTCCTTGTCCAAGTTCAAAGACACAAGTGCAAAGCCCTTAATGACTAAATAAGGCAGAAATTAATTATAAAAACTAATCCAAATAAACACGAGTTCCCCCATATTAGGGTTATATGGAAAAGATATTCCCATTATTTTTACTACTGTGGTGTCAAACCTCAGCTTCATTCTTTGAGTACAATAGCAACTTAGAGTTTAATTAATCTATTTACTCATTAAAAATATTCATTGGCTTCCCAGCACAATTCTGGGTATTGAAGATTGAGTAACAAGGACAAGTTTTGAAGTGACAAACTGTGATTAAGTTAATAAATAAGAAACAAATTTCCTTTGTGTAGCTGTAAGGGCCATGAAAGAATCAGGGCAGGCTATGGAGTGGAATATGGGGAAGATGTTCTGGATATTTGTTGATAAATATATAATCAATGTAGAAATAATCACCCATAAAGAACAGATGAGTGATGCTTTCCAGCACCACGTATTTGAACATCTCTTGGATTTGCAAGGAAGGCTCACTCTTTCTGGGTGAAGTGTGTAGCTACATCATCAGAGATGACTGATTCCTACAACATAGTGGACATTACAGTATTACAGGGCTATATATAAACATGTCCAAAGGATGATGATCAGGATGATAGTACTGGGAATGTGATGTTCTATTTATGGAAAGCTCAGATGATGCTTGGTGCTCTAGACAAATGTTCTCTAGTCTTATACAGAATATGCTTTTTCCACATACTCATAGTGATATGCACACTCTGAACATATTTTAACTTCATTATAATAGAATAACACATGAGGCATTTTGTGAAATATCCTAGCTACTCCCTGAATAACCAGGTAACTTCCAGCATAACTTCCAATAAACTGGTGACCTCTAAAATGTTGATATTAAAACTTTTACTT
>JAQZBX010107023.1:0-10694 GCA_029593785.1 Cabassous unicinctus
AGATCTGAGATGGAGAGAGACACATGTAAGGACCCAGCTCCACTCATGAATGAAACCCTTGAATCTTTAGTTATATAAGTTAATAAGTATTTTTTTATTTTGCTAAATCCAATTTGAATTGCTTTTCTTGTCACTTGAAACAGAAAGCATTCTTACCAACACAAAATTCTTAGACATATGAGAATTAGAAATGTGCAAAAGTAAATGAGTAAACATCCCATATATCAAGAGTATAGACCTATCATTTTCATTTGTAGTCAGAAATGGAAATTGCAATTAAATATAGTTTTAAATAGGCAAAATCATATCACAATGGTTTTCAGTGTTGTTTTAAATCTCTGTCACCACAATTATTTTTGATTCAGCTATTCAACTGGAAGCATTACAAAAAGGAGTCAATCACATTTACAGGATGCTCTTTTTGTTTGTTTGACAGATGTTACCAAGCTTATCTATATCACAATGGTTCCCTTCTTTATTCCCTTTTGAGTCATCTTTAGGCATATAGGGTAGCAATTTAAATTGTAATTCACATTGAAAATGGAGTTAGGCTGGTTCTAGTGAAAGCAAGATGAAAATAAGAATTTCTTATGCTTGGGGTTGGAGATTGGCATCTGAAGTAGTTGGGACTCTCAAAATGATTTTTCCAGTAGTTTCAAATGTTCTAAGTAGACTGGTGCCGTGAGTATGCAAAACATAAAATATAAGTTGATTTCTTCCATCTATTGGCCTCTGTTCAACTCAATTTTTCATTGTTCTTTGAAATTGAAACATTAAAATCAAAATGGAGTAACATCTGCCTTTGAAATTAAAATTTTGATTTTTAAACTTGGTTTCATGGAATGGTACTTCAGGCATTCCATAATTTTTACTTTTTTCCTTTAACTTAATAAATGCTTTAAAAATATATATTAGAACTGTAATTAAAATAAGTTCTAAAATAGTTACATATGTTATTCAAGCAAATTTGAACATGCTGGAGACCCTCCAGTATGTTATTCGTAGTAGGGGAACTCGTTTTTGTGCAGAACTTATATATTAGGGTAAAGTTTGTCTAGTCTTATATAGTTAACAGAATGCTATCCTAAGAATTCAAGGTAAGGTATATAAATACTTTTACTTTGTGTGACAGTTTGAAATTATTTTATGAATCCCAAAAAGTGAAAGATTATGTTTGTGGGCTTGTCCACTCCTATGGGTGTGAGATCTTTTATCAACTGGACTACCTCAGTGAAGCATGACTCAGGTTGAGTCTCTGCCCTCTTGCTGTGTCACATGATAAATGGAGATGTGCAGGAAAAGAGAGTTCTACCATTTACATCCCACCATGTGACAGAAAGGGGAGGCTCAAGCAGCTGAGGCCCCAGGAGAGATGAATCATTTGCTGATAGATTGCAGCAGAAATCAGGAAGAAAGCAGAGCAGCCAAGCCTGAGAGAAAGTAAGAGAGAAGCCCTATGCCTGGTTGCCCTCAGCTGAGCTCCGAGAGTCCAGAGGGGAAGGCAGAGACCAGGCAGAGATCACCTGCCATCTTGCTTCAATATGTGGCAGCTGACTTGAGTGAGGAAACACCTCATATGGTGCCTTGAGTTGGACTTTTCACAGACTTGAAAATGTAAGCTTTTACCCTAAATAAATACCCTTTATAAAAGCCAACACATTTCTGGTACTTTGCATTGGCAGCCCTTTGTCAAACAAAAACACTGCAATTTATCATCAGGGTAAATTGATTGTATTAATTAGGACTCTTTCAGATGTAAATTCAACAAACCTAGAGAGAGTGAAAAAGAATTTACAGGTTCATGAAACAAAGTTATGGAGTAGTGTGCTTGACCCAGCCGTTCCAACTCACACTTAAAACAAAATCCAAGTTCCTTTCTCTGGACTAAATTCTGGTTCCTATTCACTGACTTTGACTCCTTTTCCTCCTCATATTGCCTATACCACTCCAGCTTTAATAAACTTTTGGAGGTTTCTAGAATACATTGTCATTTAAGCTTTATAGTTATGTCTGCCTGGAATGCTTAGTCTTAGTATGGTTTGCTTCTCCTTATGTCTGAGCTTTCTGCTCAGATGTCACTTCCTCAGTGAGACTCCTTTGGCTTCTCTATCTAAAATAGACAATGTATCTTTTACCTATTGCTGCATAACAAACCACCCAAAAGATTAATGGCCTCTAACAACCATTTTATTACTCATGATTCTGCTTGTCAGAAATTCAGGCAGTTTGGCTCTGCTCTATGTGAGGTTGGCTAGGGCATGGGCTAGGCTTGGAGGGTCAATATAGCTTCAGTTACATGTCTAGGGCCTTGGTGCTGGCTACCAGATGGGTACCTCAATTCTTCTCCACTTCATTTATCTCCTCCCATGATCTCTTATCTGCTGGAGCAGAAAATATGCAGGGTTTGACTCTCTAAGGGATCTTAACTGAGTCAGATACTCTATTTTGAAAGGATTGCTACAGCCAGGAAAAGTAAGGAGCTCTGATTGGCCAAATCTGAATAACATGGTAGAGGTGGAGTCACTAACATCCCAAAATGCATGAACTGAAAATTCGGTAAGTAGTGCCCAGAGGAGGAGCACCTTAATGGTTACTGGATAAAGGAGGAATAGATGCTTCCCAGGGAAAAAGTGTCCAAATTGCAGCTTTTTACTCAATATTCTCCAACTAAAACAAACACAAAGCTGAAACAGATTGAATCTTAAAATGTTATACAAAACTTTTATCTGCATCACCCAACTTCTAATGATTGATATCATGAAAATGGCTTTATTTTTCCAACTTTTTGACATTAAAGTAAGTGAATTTATACTTCTTAAAAACATATACTAATAAAATAATACCATTATCTATCTTATTTTTGAAAGTTCTGTTTTTGGCTTAATTTGAGGAAAAAGAAGTAGCAGTGCTGTTAAAATATAAAATTGAATATAAGTGATTTAGGATTAATGAATCAATCAGATGTACTATCCTTGTTTTATTAAGATTGCCTGCATCTTATTTATTACTCTTAAGTTAATAAAATACATTGTCTCAGTGGAGAGGAATCATCGCTCCTATAGCAAGAGCTTTTCGTCAGAAATAGATTTTCTCAGAGAAATCTGAAAATTCATATATGATTCTTCTTCTAAATACTGTTTAAAAACAGTATATTTTATCTGACTAGTGTCTTGAAGAGAACTTATTGTTTTTTAAAACATGGCCTATTGAAAATCAATTTTTAAAAAGTGCTGTATGTTTGAACATACATTTCCTACTCTTTCTATAATATCTGAGACCAAAATAGGTGTGGAAAACATCAGCAGTTTGTCCTGCCTAAAAGAGCTTTTACATTAACTGTAGTTTCACTTATGACCTATTTTCAGCCCAATTTTTCAAACCATATGAATTTGGAGTAGATTCCCTTATTCCTATTTTTAATCACATGGCAGTGTTTGCATATATTGTGTTAGAGTGGCACTTTATTTGAATACTCTGAGGAAGGAGCTTCCTCATTTGATGTTAGATATTAGTTGTACTTTTTTTCAAACATTATATGGCTAATAATAGAAGACCAGAGATGTGTGGTTCCTAATATGATTTAGAAAACATTGATTTCAAATTTTTTATCAAATCTTCTGTAAGTTTTTATAACAACCATTTTGGAAATGTGAGGAGAGTTGACTAGATGGTACTATTAGCAAACAACCAAGACTGATGAAATTACTATTTTGGAACACCTCTTTTCAGCAGGTTAAAATCATAGCTGTATTTCTAAGAAATTGCATAAGTGCCAGTTATCCCATGTTTTTTTTAAAGTCAGTCTGCAATTTTGTTATATACTTGAACTCTTTTTATAGCTTTGTACACAACAAAAACAAGAGAATTTGTTCCTTTTTTGATAGACATTAGCATTGATAACAAACAATAATTTCTTTTCTACATTCCACATCTTTTATCCCTCTCTCCCAATTTGTGTAAGGATTTTTGGAATTGGGATTATAGACAACTCTTCAGAAAAGACATTTTTCCCCTTTCCCAGCAGGAGTGTTTTTCAAAGTGACATGTACAGAAGAGAGACTGCCAAATGGTTTGCTTTAAAGCAGTAAAATCTATGGACAACCCAGAGTAACCTTACTTTATATTGAATTCTTGTTCTGTCTCTCTCATTTTACAATGAATTCTAAGTCTTCCCAGCAGCCATTACAATTATGTAAAGATGCAAGAAGATGTACATTGTTTTAACTATCCCAAGAGTAGAAATGGAGTAACACTGCATATTGATTACTCTAATTTCTCATTCTTCCTTGAAAGATTTTTTATGTTTTTTTCTGATAGACCCCAATGTGCCATCACTTATCCAACAAGCCCTGGTGCAGGATTGTGTTTTGTTTGAGCAATCTGATCTAATCTGTTCTGTCTGTTTATATTGAAATTAACAAGGCATGTACCCTGAGACATAGACCATATCTACAATAGTGCAGCACAAACGAATTTGGACATGAGGTCAATCAACTCCACAAAATACATCACACAGTTATTCCAAGTCTCAGGCTGTGTCTATAATTGCCCCTTGTTCTGTAATTAGAATTCCCTTACAAGTCATTATTTTGAGTCAGCAGAGCTACAGGGAATATTTTTCCTAATAATTCATGTAAAGTTGAATTGATAACATAAATATCTCACAGCTCAAAAATACAAGGACCAGATATTTAGATTAGACCTAATAAAGTGTGCAGCTGTTCAGTCACTTTACAAATCCTGGCTAAAATAGTAATCACAACTTTCAATATGAGTTCTCCTTTAGTAGCTCCATGAAAGAGAAACTATGCATTTCTAAATGAAAGGACAAATGCCCTATTAGAATTTGTCTGTCAGCTCATCACATATATTGTTTTTGTTCGGCCAAGATCAAAGTCATTTAGGTTTCTTGGGAGTTTTGCCTTAGTCAGCATTAAATAAAAATTATTCCCTTTTAAATTGGAAGTAGAAGTAAAATTTATTCATTTGTTTTGGAGAGGGTGGTGGTGTGAGTTTAATGTTGAAATAATATACTTTGTGTCCTCAAGCACATTTCTAGAAGTACTTCCTTTTCTGGGAAATGTAAAATTCACATCCTCTTCCCAAAAAATGGTAGTTAAGAGAACTCAGTTGAGCCTGGTAGAGATGAATGCAGGGATTTCTTCATGTGATTGTAGCCTTTGGACAAAAATAACGAGGCAGGAATGATGGGGAATCTGAAAACCTACATGCATTAAAGTGAGGACACTTTACAAAAAGTGACCCAAGTAGGTGAGTCACTACTACTGAGGCCCATTTACTTGGCTCTGGGAAAGAGACTTTATCTCTCTGTCATTTCCTAATTGTAAAATAAAGGGATTAGACAGAACAGAGAACATGAAATAGTGCTCTGTGGTCTAGATCTGACCCATAGAAAGTTTGTGTTTAGACTGTGGAGGTGTTTAAAAAACCTGAATCAATACCTAACTTTTAAAAATCAGAATATTTTACCTAAGAATCTGGATTTCTAGGGTTGTGTATCAGAAATCTATTACCATGATAATGCTGTATAGCAAACAACCACAAAACCTCAGTGGCATACAGCAGAAAGCTTATTGCTTGTGTGTTAAGAATCATTTGGTGGGTAGCTACATGTCTTCACTGATCTTGGCTGGGCTCACAATTCATCTCCTGGGGTGATTGTCTTTTCTCCATATCCTTGTCCTTCATCCTTATCAGGCTATCAAGATTGTTCCACATCCTCAACCATGCATACTCATGGTGATGGTAGAAGTAAAAGAGAACAAACATGCAAGACCTCTTGAGCTCTAGGCTTAGAACTGATATATGTCATTTGTGCTTCATTTGGTTGTCCAAAGCAAGTGACATGGCCAAGCCTATAGTCAGAGTTTGAAGGTACCATATAGTTACTTGGTAAACAACATGGATACGGGAAGGAATGGGGGAGAATGGGGTCATTTTTCTTATCTTCCACACTTTGCTTAAAAATTAAGAACTTGTGACAACATTGGGGCCATATTGCAGGCATGGCACGAATAGATAAGGCTGAGTAGCAGCTGACAGCTTTAGATGATCTTGCATTTGCTAGTTTGCTGACAGTCCCTACTCACTCTTACTATCTTTCTGAGGCTAAGACTGATCTTGATTTACCATTATCATTGCACTTTTGCTGTAACTGTTCTTTAATTAGAGAGATTATTTTCTGCATTTGTGCCATTGTGAAAATTGGCAAAATGAGAGGCAGACTGCAAGAGCCATACAATGTTTCCCATTCCAAAATTCATTCATTCACTTATGATACTTGCCTAGCTTCAGTGGTCATCTGAGTTTAGGGTCAGGGGACTTCCATTGTTGACACATTCTTCATGAGCCAGGCATGAAAATTAAAGTCATTGGAGCTCTTGACACAGCCTTGAACAAACTGAAAGTTTGTAATAAAATTGTAAAATTGGCAAAAGTATTTCTGTGAGAGCTGAAAAGAACTATTAGTTAGAATTTCTGTAAACAAAGTATGACCACACATAACTAACTTGTTCCATAAAGGTTCATTTAACTTCCATCATAGGCAAATATCCATATCTAACATAAATAAAAGATAGGTTGTTAGTAAAGGGGAAGCTAGTCCAGACTAAAAGACTCAACAAATAGAAAAAACACATGTTTTTTTCCAGAATGCTCTGTGTCATACTTCTCCAAGAACTGTTTTCAGGCATGAAATCCCTCAGAATTCCTGATATCAACCATAAAACACTTTCATTTTAACCCATGCTTATTGTCTACCAGGCTTATAGGAAGATGTGTTCCAAATGTTCTTGAGGTCTGTCCTTCATCTCACCATCCTATCTCCTTTAGGGCCTCAATTCATCTATTATTCATTCCTTTTCATTGCAGCCTTTTTGAATTTTTGAATATTGTGTGTGTATACATATATGTATATGTATGTGTACATATATACTTACATACCTATATACAAAGTCCTTGCAACAAAATGATCATCACAAATTGTATCATGTTTGTGTTTTTTGTGGAGTAAAGAAGAAGACAGTTTAGGATAAAAACATTAGCTGATGGGATGTTAAACTAGACATTTAGCCAATCTTCCTGCTTCAGTTTTCTCATCTGTAAAATGGGGATAATGATTTGTAATGTGCATTGAATAGAACCCAAATGATATTTTCGTGTTTGCCATTATTATTATGAATATTATTGTTGTTGTTTTTGGACTTATCATTGTAGAAGCACAAATATAGAATTAAAATTATTTGCACATATGCTATTAGCACCCTTCTATTCTTTCTTTCTACTTGTACTCTCCCCTTCCTGCTATTTTCATATTAAGGAATATTTTTATGCTGTACCTCTATCTTTTTAAAAATTTAAGCTTTTTTATTTTTAAATAAGCTTTAGATTGCATAAATGTTTCATCAAAAATAAAGGGAATTCCTATATACCCTACCCCCTACCCCTCCACCACTTTCTCCCATTAACAACATCTTTCAATAGAGTGGGACATTTGTTACAATTGAACACATATTGAAGCATTGCTGCTAACAATGGTCTATAGTTTACATTATAATTTACATTTGGCACTGCACAATTTTATAGATTTTAACAAAATGTATAATGGCTTGCATCTGTCACAGTAATAGCATGCAGGACAATTCCATTGACCCCAAAATGCCCCATGTTACACCAATTCTTCCCTCTCCCTCCCCTTGGAACCTCTGGTGGCCACATCCTTTATATCAATGATACAAGTTCTTCCATTGGTAGAATAATAATAAGTCTGCTTTAGTCCATAGTTGCATTCCCCTCCACCCATATGTTTGTTCATACCTCAGTCTTGAGGATTTGGTGATGGTGATGTCTACTCTGTTTCTGATTGAGAGGGGGCTTAGATCCCATGGGGAAGATGGCTGGAACCATCTTGCTTGCCAGGTACTCTCTGGTTTTGGGTATGGATGCTGCCCCTCATCATCCTTTTGTTAGTTGTCCTGGGCAAGTCCAGTGAACTGGAGAGTAGGTATTGCAACTCTGCTGAGATTCAGGGCTCAATTGGCATATGAACACACCAAAGATTTAAGTCTCTGGGACATATATTTAAAGAATATAGTGTTAATTATAGGTTCAAATAAAAGGGACAGAAGGGTCATGGGTAGAGAAATTATAAATGAATCTAACTCTGTTACAATGAGCAGCTTATATTCTAAAGTAAGGCCCACAGACAGGGTGCTGAGTTCCTGAGATTGTCTGCCCTTACTATCATGTCTAGATGTCTCTGGAGCCCAAAGGAGCCCCACTGTTTGAGACACTGTTTACTGTGGCAGTCAATGAAATCCTACTGTGACATGCATAAGCTCCATGACATCCTGACTCACTTTGAAATCTCTTAGCCATAAAAACTCATTTTTATTTAATATATACCCCTTTAGGTCAAGGTCTTTTTCCAAAGGCATGGCTAGTGGTGCTGTGCCTCTATCTTAGGAGAGTTTTACTTAATTCTTCACTCTTAATTGAATATACTTAAAGAGCTATTGGGCTCTTCAAAAATGTACATTCCAACCATTACTACGCTTTGGGAGGGATCTTTCAGGGTATACTCTTCCCCTTCTCCTCCCTCCACACCCATCCTTACTGAGGGAAACTGTTCACTTAACTAAAGATTATTGTTCTCCAGGAAGATTGTAGTAAGCTCAAGGTTCCGTTTTAGTCATTTCTGAAGATGATGCCCTGGTAAATACTATTCCTTGCTGTGGACCTCACATTTCTTCAAGAGGAGGGGTCATGTGACTGTTGGTAGTCATGGTACCAACACAATATCTTTATGTGTTGGCTTCACCATCATTAGCAAGAACATTTATCCCTCTGTGGCATGAACACAGAGAAGGATAAGTTAGTGTTCTTTACTTGATTCCCAGTGAGTAAATATCAGCACCCAGTACAGTTTATGTCCCCTTATTATGTTCTCAAACTCCTCCATTAATATCTAGAGCTGTGTGTCTTCTGAAGATAAGTTGTGTATAAGGTTATTTTGAAAGAAAGAAAGGAAGGAAGGAAGGGAGCGAGGGAGGGAGGGAGGGAGGAAGTCACATGTGTTTATGAAGTGTTGCAAACTGTTCCCCTCAGAATAATTTGGTTACTAAGCCTGAATGGAATCCAAGGGAAGTATGTGGAGTAGCGCAAAACATTCAAGGTAAAATGAACCACAGAGCTTGGGAAGAAGGGGGAAAATGGAGTGACACTTCACGGCACTGAATTTGTCTTTGTGTCCAGCTTCTAAAGTGGCACTTTCTCAGGAGGAGAGAGCCTGATTAGCTTGGACTGGTTCACATGTCCAATAGTTTGGGAGAGGGAAGAAAATTTGTGCACTCTGATGGAAAGTCCCAAGCTTCCATCTTGTTCCCCAGAGTAGAAGTGGGCAGCTTTACCAAAAGGGGGAGAAAGAATCCTGGGAGGAATAAACAGCAGGAATCTACAATATACTACTCTCTCCCTTGGTAATGTCATGGTGCACAATAGTTCTGAATATTCTCTCCAATAAAGAAATCTATTCAACCACATGTAACCTGACCCTCTCATAGTTTTTTGCTGTTTATGTAATGTCTATTAACCTCAGGAGAAACTAGTACTCTTTTGAATATCCTTAGGAATTGCTGATTTATATGTTTTGGGCATCACAATTTAATATTTTTTGGATTTTTCCTATACTCTATTACTATTTTCTAGTCATTGATAGAATTAACCTCACAATTGTTCGTATTTTAGAATATCGGCTTTTATGGGTGACATGGGTGTTTGCATCTTAATCACTTTGAATAAAACAAGTATTTCTAAAGGCCCTGCGTTAGGGCCTTCAATTTTCTTTTTCTCCTCAGTGCCATTATGCTGGTCAATGTTCCTTCTCTCCACCCATTTCTGAAGTCTGTCTCATTTGGAATGTCCTTTGTATTCTCTGGCTCACCCTGCTCTCAGATCCTAGTCCTTACCCACACATGGTTTCTCACAAATCCTTCTTTCTTATGGTTTTCTGATTTTCTAGTTGTTGTTGACCTTGAGCCCTTCCTTGCATTTCAGTTGGACATATTGTATAAATACTGCCACCCACAAGATGGCCCATGCCTGCCCCATCTCACTGCTGTCTCATTCTTTTGTGCAAGTGACACGTTACTTATTGATTACTTAATCTTTCTTCCATCCAGGGTCTCTTAGTTATATTTTTTTCAGATTGTTTCAGGATTTGACTTGTAATAGCAAATTCTGAATTGACAGCAGCTCTGGAAGTAGAGAGGAACGATTCACACAGATTTCAATGATAACTGTTTACCGAGTATAATGCCATCCAATAGTCTGGAGGAAAACTCAAAACATCAGATATCTAAAGAAACCACAGGCTCAGTCAAATCATTTTGTTGTCCCTAAAATAGAGATAAACTTGTGTTCATGATTAAATCCTGTTTATTGATTTTTATTTATTTTACTGCTATCATTAGGTAAATAATTGAACTTATCAATAAATGATGATCATGTTTTATTGGAGGATTACATCCATCCGTCATGCTGTTTTCAAAAGATTTACATTTAGGTCTCATTTCTGTCAGTTTCCTACACAGTCCATCTCCCATTCTCCTTTTTTCATTTCTTTTACTTTAAAATAGGTTAGAGACCACAGGAAAAGGGCACCAATTTTTTTCTCT
>JAQZBX010107024.1:0-10694 GCA_029593785.1 Cabassous unicinctus
TTCAGGCAAAGCAAAGTCTTTCTAAAAAAGTGCTTAAGTATGCTGTCTTCAGGGATCTGCTACTCCAGGGTACCTTTCATTTGTTGCTGATTTCATAATACTTAGAATTCCTAATTTTTCTGCTTTAACATAGTTTGTTATTTTCAGGGCTTTAAACCAGGTTGGAGTGCAAATCAAATAATGCTTTTTATAACATAATTCAGCTGGCCATGAAGAAAGCAAGACTGGCAAATGTGCCATGAAGAGGCATTGGAAAAGATGTCCTTCAATGGTTAGGTTTCTCCCAATCAAATTTTGCTGAAGCCTATTGGAAGTTTTGACTAATGAAATTCATATCTGAGCTAAGGTTCTTGTGGCCCATATTCACAAGATTCTGTTAGCCTATAAAACAAAAATAAACTCATTCTATGAATTCATTAATATTTAGAAAGTATTTCTTAGCAATAACTTTTGAGGCATTAGTTGATGCAAAAGAAATGTATTTAAGGCAAAAATTGGTGAATTTACAAAGTAGCATGTAGTGATGGATCAGTGGTTGCTAACTTCATGCAAAATGTACTTAACAGTAAGGTGCCTTGTCATGGAATAGATTTGTTACTTCTCTAAACACATTTGGAAAGGTAGGCCCCAACAGTGACCCCACTGTTAATATTTTTCTCTTAAGGTGCGACTATAGACTTCAATTTACAGGTAAGTTGTATTTTAACATGTTTCTACCTTCACAGATTTATATGAATAATGATCGTGATACCCAGACTACTTAGAAAAGCAGTCTCTTCAGATATTATGGACACAAACCTGAGATAAGGAAATAAAAGATCTTATATTAAATTATTTTACTGATTTAAAGTCAGAACATTCTTTTCATAATACCCACAAACACACACACACAAACACGTACCAAATAATATAGCTCTCATACATCTCTGTTATTTGCATTAAAAATATTTCACGTTTTCAAATGCATTTCTTTGATAGGTTATGAAGTAGAGTATTTTGAGGGGGTCTCTTTTTTTCTTTACTTATTGTCCAATAGAGCGAATAGACTGACTTTTTGGAAGAGTCTTGTGTCACACTTATTGCAAATATTTTCAGGTGGATTCCTGTAACTGCAGTGCTATACTGTCAAGTAGAAAGGTGCTAGCACCCTTGCTGAGAAACCCAAAGAATGCTTTCAGAAGACACGGGAGATTCATATATTCACTTATTGCAAGAAGGAAACTTACAAGCTGGAGAAACAGTCCAGGGTGGCAGCTGGATCCAGGTGGTACTCTGCTATTCAAGCAGGGATATACCTCTATATATAGAAGTATATAAGAACAAAAAGAGACATTATAAATCACAGGACTTGGGGGTATTTGCTGGAAAGTGCATACCTTTACTTAATGTTCTTTCCCATGGTCTCTGTGCAGAGACCCTTATCTTTGTGGTCACAAGACTGTGCTTCTAATTCTCTTTCCCCATACCTGGCCTCTCCACCATCCTCAGCCTTCTCTTCTTCATTAGCTTCCACAACTAAGCCCAACTTACACCTTGGTCATGAAGGCAAAGATGGGTAGGGACTACCAACCCATGGCTCTCAACAATATTGACAATAAAGGTTTAATAATAGCAGGAGCCATATGCAGCACATTGTGATGGCTTCACCTACTCCAAGCAGGGTCATCAGGCCTATCTGGAGTAACGGTTGCACCCATGTCCCTCTCCTGCCACAGTCCAGCTGAAAAAGTAACACAAAGTATGTTTTTGTATTCTTTGCAACCAGTGGGCTTGCTTTTGGATTTTAGTTTTCTTGTGTCTTACTGCAGCTGAGATTTAGCCTACATTTAGCAGAAGGTGTTAGCAATAGCATGCATACCTCCTTCTTGCACTAGGTGGAAGTCTAAGGCAACATGATTAGCAATCACTATTTTGGCTAGAAAGTCCAATGATTTTGCTGAGCCTGAAAAGATCATGCTATGAACTCAGCAATGTCATTCATTGTGGGTAATAGATTGTGTATCATGTGTTCATGGGTGCTTACTCCCACTTGGGATGGTAATGTTCTGTGTGTATCAAGCCCCATGTTTCCAGCCCACTAGACTGTCAACCCAGGTGTGTTAAGCTTTTCTAAGCCAGCTTCTATTATCCTACCCTTTTTCCGGGCTGCCCTAACCTCTTAACATCTTAGGAATCATGTTGAAGGTGTAATGAGATTATAAAAAGTGTATGATCCACTTACACTGTCTGTAAAGGAGAGTACCACATGGTGTGTCCTTGTTTTTACTTTCAAGGGACTATCCTCATCTGAATGATTATAGTATGATAAGGGAAAATGTCTGGGTGCCTCCCCCATCCTCTTCCCTTCCCTGTGCTAAGAATCCAGATAAGGCCATGTTTCCCTTCCAGGGAACTGCTGAGTTTAGCTTCCAGCAGACTTAGATAAGCAGGCAGTCCATCCAGTAAGAAAGACCTCAGGATGTAGACAGCAAAGCTCCTTATTGAGCAGCCATAGAAGTTCTCACACAATGCCAGTTGCCTGTGAATACTGGGTGATATTGCAGGCCCATCTAATTCTATGATAGTGTGCCCATCATTCAGTGCATTGTGCAGTTAGTGGGATCCTTGTTCAGAGGAGATGTCATCTGTATAACTGAAGTGTTGGCAAAGTCACTTTTCCAAGATATCTCATGTGTGCACTGTGTCTATAGGAAGAACTAGAAAGCCAAGGTCATAAACTGAATAAGTGTCTACCATTTCTGATCGGATGGAGAAAGAAAGCTGATGTTGCTATGAACAGTCCATGAATCCCATGTGGAATAGTTTCTAAATACCCTTTTTTATTTTTTGTCTCTGGCTTGTAGTTGACATCACTCACATTATTAAATGGCAGATTGGGCTTGTTTAATGAGACAGGTATTCTGTGTTCTTGGGCCCATATTATCAATGTGTCAGAATTTCGATGTCTAGTTCAGTGGTGGATCCATTCACAAGTGGAAGCAGCCATGGTAGTTCATCTATTTCATGGCTGTCATTGTACTTATCCTCTGGGCATGGTTCATCCTCTGTCTTCTTCCCAGGAGGATCTCCATCCTCTTTGGGGTGTAAAGCAGCTCAGCATATCTTTTATCAGCTAAAGTTTTCTCATGATATTCACCTTACACAGGTCATTCCGTTAGCTTCAAGTGGGTGTTATGGTTTGCAGCTGTGTGTATCCCAGAAAAGTATGTTCTTAAAGTTAATCCATTCCTGTAGATGCAGACACATTGTAAGTAGGATCTTTTTGTCAGTAGACTCTCAAGTTGACATGTGACCTACCTCATTCAGGATAGGCCTTAATTGTTTACTACACTCCTATATGATATAATGAAATTCAAACAAAGGTCAGGAAAGCCATGGATGCAAGAAGCTAAAGCAACAAAACCTGGAAGAGAAGGGAGAGACCCGCAGTCACCACATGTGTTTTGCTACATTGCAGAGGACCCCAGGATTTCTGGCAGCCCATAATCAGGATGAAAGCATTGCCTTGATTATGACTTGATTTGGACATTTTCATGGCTTCAAAACTGTAAGCTTGTAAGCTAATAAGTTCCCATATTTAAAATCAATGCATTTTAGGGTATATGCTTTAGGCAGCTCTAGCAAACTAGAACAATGAGTAACATAGATGGTGCCCGTCCAACTGCAAATTGTTTCCAAAAGTATCTCCCCCACACTGAGGATGGAGATTCTTTAATTTTCCCATTATTTTCCCCTCCTTTAACCTGACAAGCCATCAACACCAGCACATGAGTCAGCAACAGGTAAAAGGGGGGAACGTTTGGGTCCAAGTGTTCCAGGGCCCAGAGGACCACTCATATTTCAGCCTGTTGGGTACTTTTATCTCACAGGAAGAGGTACATAATCTGCCTGATCCAAGAGTAATGGCAGCTACTTCCCAATGGACACTGGATGGTTTCAGTTTGGCTGATCTGTCTGTGAAACAGTGCTGAACTAATGGGGTATCTTTGAGTTTGGTTACCTTGATTCTGATACAGGGAAGAAGGTGTTTTCATCAGATAATGCAACATGATAATTGTTGATGGGGCCTCTACCACCTGCTCATACATGCAGGCTTTTTCCAGATGACTTGGGCAAGGGCAAACCTGAATACACTACTTCCATTTGATTATACTGTCTTGTTGGGCACTTTCTGGGTGAGTATTTTGATTATCCAGGATCCAGAACATGATGGAGATTTCTGGCTGCAGAAGACCCTGGGGCATTTTGGCAATCCTTTTCAATTCTACAAAGGTACAATTGTAAGCCATAAGCTGCCTATAAAATGGGGAGTAATGTATGGCTGCATCCAGGAAATGCTTCATCCAAGAACTTAGGAGTCCATGAATTCCTGTTGTTCCATTATTCTGCCACAAGGACTAGTCAGCATTTGTATGGGTGGCAGAAACCTATAGCTTGAATGGAGTTAAAGTATGGCTGAAGCAGCCTATTTTAACTTTTGTAGGTCCTTCATCTTCTCTGTGCCCCAGTGAAAAGAACCTGCTTTTTGTATCACCTGATATAGGGCTTACAAAAGTATACTAAGATAAGGAAAATGCTGGCACCAATATACAAATTGCACAATATCTGGGACAGTGGGCCCTAAAGGTGGCACTCCCACATTCAAGCACCAATAGGCTGCCACACTCTACTTGCTTTTTAACTGGCCACAGTGTGTTATAGAAGGTAGAAACAGTGGAGTGGATGAATCCCACAAATAGAAGCTCCTTTATGACTTCAGTAATGCCATTTTCCTCTCAGGAGATGCTGTATTGACACTGTTGCACAATGCAGGGAAGAGATGGAAGCACCAAGGGTTGGACAATTATTTCTTAAGTATGACAGCAAAAGGACAAGCAACAAAAGAAAATTAGGCAATTTGGACTTGATAAATATTTAAAGTTTTGTGAATTAAGAACATCATCAAGAAATTAAAAAGACAAGAGATGCAAAAGAAGGAAATATTTACAAATTGTAAATCTGATAGTGATCTTGTATGCAGAATATATTAAAATGTTTTTACATCTCAAGAAAGAAAGACAACTCAATTCCAAATGTGTTTATAAAGACATTTCTGCAAAGAAGATGTGCAACTGTTAAATGAGCAAATGAAAAGATGCTGCATCTTTAGTCACAGGGAAATGTATGTCAAAAACACCATTAAAAACCCCTTCACATGCACTAAAATTGCTGCATTTTTAAATATATGAGAAAGTAAAAAATATTGTCATGGATGTGGGGAAATTAGAACCA
The DNA here is from genome assembly GCA_029593785.1 of Cabassous unicinctus. Lineage (NCBI taxonomy): Eukaryota > Metazoa > Chordata > Mammalia > Cingulata > Chlamyphoridae > Cabassous > Cabassous unicinctus. The sequence continues at coordinate 5,272 of JAQZBX010107024.1, forward strand.
TTGTGCATGCTGTTGGGAATGTAAAATGGTGAAACCACTGAAGATAAAGGTTTGGAATTTATTCAAAAATTAAACATAGAGAGACTTCTGGTCAACCAAGAAAGTGGAGTAAAAATGCTTCAAGCTTTAGTTGAATATTGAAAAACTATCAAAAACTGTTAAAGCTATCTTTGACAGAGCTCTAGAAAAAAAGACATGCAATAACTAGGTGAGAATATAATCAAGAAAAAGGTAATTTTAAAATGGCCGTAGGGAGCAGATGTGGCTCAAATGGTTGAACTCCCACCTCCCACATGGGAGGTCCCAGATTTGGTTCCCCATGCCTCCTGAAAAAATGAAAACAAACAAGCAAAAAAATGAAAAATCCAATTCGGGGAAGCTGATGTGTTTCAGTGGTTGCGCACTCACTTCCCACATACAAGGTCCCGGGTTCATTCCCTGGCCCCCAGTACCTAAAAGAACAACAAAAAAGAAAGAAAAGGGCAGTTAAAGATCAGATACCCTTGCTGATACTTTCCAGATTGTGTGTTTTCCCTGTAAGCTGAGATACCATCTGTGACCCATGTTTCTTTCTAGTCATCCTCCAATTGATCATTTAGAGGGGCTTATTCAGGTACAGAGTTTGATAACTCCTCAAAGGGATCTTATATAGGGGTCAAAGACAGAGAAGTCACCTGGTTATCTATGCAGTGGGCTTCCTTATTGCATGTACTTGAATGTGAGTTTCTATTTTATAAGGGAACACTTCTTTTAATTGCCTAATGGAAGGATTAAGATATAAACCAGGATGTTGGGTATTTCAAATCTGAAAAGAATGTTATGCCATTCAGTAATAAAGGCAGTTTCAACTAAAAGCCAGTATAAAGCAATCAATTATCTTTGAAATGGCATGAGTTTTTATATGGGTCAGTTCAAAAGCTTCCAATTTCAAAACCCAACCATCACTGATGGGTGAAAATTGCAGAAACACTTTCAAAGGATATTGTTCAGAAAAAAAAAAATTCTTCTTGGCTCTTTTTTTTTTAAGAACACAGGAGCATCTTCCAGAAGATATTGAAAACTTTTTCTCTTTTTATATTGGTTAGAATTTTATCAATTGTCTATTCTCATGTCATAACTGATAAGGAGAATTGCATTACCAAAATTGGTTTCGTCCATTACATGTTTAATCCACATTTACAGTTTTAGATTTGTAATGGACTGAACTTTACTTCAAATGCTTGATCACCTGACACCAGAACAAAATACAGTCTGATGGAAAGAAAATCTGTGGGTAATTAACAGTGTCTGACACAACTAATACGACTCTATTTGTTACTCCATTTCTATCCTATATCTTTAATCACTCTCTCTTTGTCTTCTTCTCATCTCTACACCTCTACTGCTTTCCTCCAACTGACATTTAAACATGATCAATTTTCTCCCGTACAAAAGCATATTTAACTTCAACTATTTGTCCCCGTTTTAGTGGTTATTTAGATCCTTACATTAACCCTATTTTTGCAAACTTTAATTTTGCAATAGTCCAAACTGAGACAAAGAGAAGTTGACTCACTAATCCAAGATCACACATATTGTTCAGGATTCAAAAAATTATAACCATGAGTGAAGTAGTAGTACATAGGTCCACTTTGAAACCTTTCTTTCAATTCAATTTACAAAATATTTTCCACTTATTTTCTATGCATAAATATACTCACTGCATGATTTCAATTGCTATTTTTTTGGTACCAGAGTATGATGAGACACAATAGCATATGATTAGATATCAGGTTTAGAAATCAGATCAGTTTGGATTTAAAACCAAATTTAATAATTATTAACATTTAGATCTTGCTCAAATGATGTTCAAAGTTAGCATTAATTCCCTTATATACAAAATGCAAATATTAATATCTCCTTCTTTGGATTATATGAAAATATAATTTTCATAAAATCAGAAAGACAGATACTTTGAAATATTTATTTTTTAATTCACATGGTATTTGTATTTACTTTAACTCCTCTTAACATTTCAGAAAATCTCAACATCATTTTCAGTTATTTTATTGGAGAAACAAAACATTCATAGAAGAGTTTGATTATTATGAATCTTGACATAGTGATGAATATAACAAAACCTGAACATTTTTCTCTCATAATTTTTGTACTCTTTCAGAATTCAAACAATCATTTCCCAAATAAAGCAAGCTACATATGTGAATTGATAAAATATTGCCATATTCTTGGTTGATAGCAAAATGAGCTCTTATGTCCTGTACAGAAAGAGACAACAACAAAGAACCTTTACTCTATATCAGGCAGCATTCTAAGGACAATTCATGCATTATCTCATTTAACCATACGAAAGTCCTATGAGATTGACACTTTAACATCCCCTTTGTATATATGTGGGAACTAGGATAAAAACTGGTTGAGAAACCAACCAAAGTTTGCATAGCTTGACAGTCTTAGGAAGTTAAACTTCTTGTTATCCAAAACTTTTGCCCTTGGAAATGTAAGATTTTTATTATTAGACAGCAGTACTTCTAGCCTACATGCATCTATCCTTAGCAGTTTTACACTGTTATAGATTTTTTCACATGCTTATTTTTCTCTGTAATTCTTTGAGACAAGTATTTTTAGGTTTGTTGGATAGATTCTGATTAGTTCATGCATGCATACTCTCAACACTAGAACATTCTGTGCCTTATGTACCAGAATCCATGATCACTTCCAACCAACTGCTATAGAGAGCCCGCTTGCATAACCTAACTTGATCTCCCCCAATGAACATGGTCACAGATGTTAACATCACAAGAAATAACAGTATGAACTGGTTTGGCTGCCATCTTAGCTGAAGCTGGTAATTCTAATCCTTTGAGAACTGTAAGTTTTGAATACCCTTAAGCAATATCAATTTATATATTTCCCTGAAATCATACTTAAAAATGTTGATAAGGACAGACTCGGGAGACATTGAGCCTCGAAAAACACGTAAGCATAACCAGCCACAAATAACAGATGCTTTTGGTCTTTGTTTCCAAGTCTTGTGGACCCAGGTTCCCATGTACCACAGGAGCTAATTCAAGACTGAGCAGAGACATTCTTAGGAGAATTCTTAAAAGAGATGAAATCAGGAACCTGCTACTTCAAGACAACCACACTTGCTGCTGAGTTCATGATACTGGAAATCTGTAATTTTTCTGCTTTAACATAGTTTTCTATTTTCAGTGTGTTTAATCTGTTTTTAACAAATCTCAAGTTGCTTTATAGACTACTTCACAGAGTCTCTAGAGAGCAATAGAGCAAATGTGTATTGAAGGAGAATCCTGCAGAGATGTCCTCCAAAACTTACAGTGTTTCCCAATGAACTTCCACCAAAGCTTAAATCTTAGGAAATTTTCTTTGATTAAAGAAATTCTGAGCTGGGATGCTTGTGGACGACATTCACAGGATGGTATGGGGTTATAGGACAAAAATAAGTTCTGCCTATGAATTCTAATTTATCTAGGAATTTTCTCTAATCAATCATTTCTGAGTCAGTAATTGAAGGAAAGAATTACTATACTTGAGGGAAAAATGGATCAACTTGCAAAGAAGGAGTGAGTATTGTGTCAGTGCCTACAAGCTCCATGCAAAGTATTCACTGGAGATAAGATGGCTTGTCATAGATTGAGGCTGTTACTTGTCTAAATGTATTCAGAGACAGTGACTATTTTTGGTATTTTTCACTCAAGGTGACACTAGGATCTTCAATTTATAGGTAAGTAGATGTAATTTTATATTCTATTATCACAGATCTTTATGGACAATATATTCATAAAGGCATTCACTTGAGAACTTATGGAAACAGACCACAGAAAAAAGTAAAACTTTTTAAAAATTATTTTACTGATAAGAAAGGACAAAGGACAGAAGGAGCAGTTTTTGTAAAAAATTTTAAAAAATTGCATCACAAAATTGATTTTAAAAAGAACATTAAAAATGCCCATATTTCATAATTCAAATATGCACTATGAGTCTTTAGTGTGTTTTTTAAAGTCATTTCCACTATATATGTTATTTTAGACAATTGATATAATGTAAGTACTGTTTTATACTTGTATTTTTCCACTCAATACTACACTGAAATAACCTTTCCACAAGAATAGTATTTATTACAAATATCTGTGTTGTCTATCTGATATTTCAAATATACATCATAATTCACTTGACTGTTTAACTTTGTGTAGACATTATTGTTGCCTTACATTTTCAATATTATGAAAAATATATTGTGAAATATAACCTGTATATATGTGTTTTGCCAATAGTTCTTGTTTAGACTACATTCCTAACAGTAAGGAGTATGGGATCAAGGAATATAACCAATTTCTCAGTCCTTATACATAAATTCATGCTTATTTGCAGAATATTTAATACTGTATTAGTCAGCCAAAGGGGCGGACAGCTGCCGATGTTTGCCAGGGTTCAGACTTCTTGGGTTCCTCTCTTCCCAGGGCTGCATTTCTCTCTGGGCTTAGCTCCTCTGTTTCATCCACCAGGCCAGCTGTAGACTATCAGGTGAATGGCTTGCTTCTCTTCTCCTGGGGCCTTCTCCCCAACATCAAAACTCCAACATCAAAACTGCTTCTCAAAAACTGTTCCTTCTGTCCTTTGCCTTGCCTTTTATATTGGGTCTCAATGCCCTACTGACATGGCCCAGTCAATGCCCTAATCATAACTCAATCATGCCCAGATTAACAGCTCAGTTTACAAACATGATCCAATTATATTTTTGGAATTCATAATTACATCAAATTGCCAAATGGCTACAAATACCAACACACACTCACCAGCAGTTTACAAAGAGGTCTCATATAATTTTGTTAATTTTCCAGTAAAAAATATTTCACATTTTAAACTGCATATCCCTTAGCACTTATGAAATAGAGGCTATATGAGATATCTAACTTTTTTCATGGGAATTGCCTATTCATTATTTTTCCTTTTCTTTATAATAGTGTGCATGGACATTATCTTTATTTGCAAATGTTATTTCTATAGTAACAATTGTATATAAACTGTTGCAAACATATTTCCAGTTTTATCTCTGTCTTTCTCTCATTGAATCCTTTAGTTTTGGGATATGTTTTACTCTACTGCCTATTTGCATAGCATGTCTTTCTCATCCAGGGATCAGTTACATTTTTATCACTTTGTTCCCTGTTTTTGAACAGGTTGATAATGTAAGTTTTTGATTCATGTGGGGTTTTCATTTGTTTGTTTTATTTCATTTTCTAACTATTTTGGTGGCGACATCAAAATATACTTACTTTGGTTTGGGGGTTTCACTTTGCTTTTTTTTTTTCTTCCATAATTAGAGAAGTTGTAGATTTACAGAAAAAGCATGCAGAGAATTCAAAGTTCCAATAAGACTCCCTCATATTATTAAAACCTTG
>JAQZBX010107025.1:0-10694 GCA_029593785.1 Cabassous unicinctus
TTGCAGCCAACACCTACTCCCCTGTTCATTGGACTCGCCCAAGACAACTAACAAAAGGATGATGATGGACAGTGCCCATCCCAAAAAACAGAGTGTACCTACAACTGCAAGCATGACAGTTCCATCCATCTGCCCCATGGGATCTAAGCCCCCTTTCAACTGGAAGCAGAGTGGGGCATCACCATCCCCAAATCCTCAAGACTGAGAAATGAACAAACATAAGGGGGGAATGCAGCTATGGACTAAAGTAGACCTATTATTGCTATAGCAATAGAAGAACTTGTAACATTTTGTGTCCATTTTAATATTTGAGATTAGCTGGTAATTTTCCCTTTTCATACTTTCCTTTTATTGTCTGGAATCAAGTTTATCCATATGGCTTTCTCCATCAACTCCTTCAAGTCTTTGCTCAAATGTGACTAACCAGCTCGGTGAGGCCTTCCCTGCCCACAATTTTAAATACTTGACAAGGATTATGGTGAATTTATGGATCACTTGGATAGCATTGACATCTTAACAATATTAAATCTTCCTTTTTGGGAACACGGTATGTGTTCCCACTTATTTGGGCTTCCTATAGTTTTTCAACAGTGTTTTATAGTGTTCAGTGTACAAATCTTTCACTTCACTGGTTAAATTTATTTATAGAAATTTCATTCTTTAGATGCTATTGTAAATTAAATTATATTCTACATTTCCATTTCAGATTCTTCATTGCTGGTGTATAGAAACAACTGATATTTTGAATATTAAATCTAGTAGCCTGAAACTTGGCTGAGTTTATTTATTAACTCTACTAGTTTTCTTTGGGATTCTTTGGGATTTTCTGTATAAATGATCATGTCATTGGCATATATAGAGAGAATTACTTCTTCCTTTCCTAGTTGGATGCTTTTTATTTCTTTTACTTTCCTAATTGCTCTGGCTATAATTTCCAATCTAATGCTCAATAGCAGTGGTGAAACTGGGAATCTTTGTCTTGTTCCTGATCTTAGGGGGAAAGCATCCATTTTTTCACCATTGAGTACAATGTTACCTGTGGGTTTTTCATAAATGCCCTTTATCATGTTGAGGAAGTTCCCTTCTATTTCTATTTTCCTGAGTGTTTTGCCAAAAAAGTTTGTTGGATTTTGTCAAATGCCTTTTCTCTTTCAACTGAGATGGTCATATCATTTTCCTTCATTCTATTAATGTGGTATATCACATTGTTTGATTTTCTTACATTGAAAATTCCTGGGATAAATCTCACTTGGTCATGGTGTATAATCCTTTCAATATGCTGTTGGATTCAATTTGCTATTATTTTGTTAAGGATACTTGCGTCTGTCCTCATTAGGGAAATTGGTCAGTAGTTTATCTTTCTTGTGATATTTATATCTGGCTTTGGTATCAGAGTAATGCCAACCTCATAGAAGGAGTTAGGAATTGTTCCCTTCTCAATTTTTTGCAAGAGTTTGAGGACTGGTGTTAGTTCTTCTTTGAATGTTTGCTAAATTCACAGGAAGCCTTCTGGTCCTGGAGTTTTCTTCATTGGAAAGTTTTTGATAACTGAATCTCTTTTCTTGTTATGGGTCTGTTGAGGGCTCCTATTGTCATTAATCAGTTTAAGTAATTTGTGTACTTCTATGAATTTTCCCATTTCATCTAGATTATCTCACTGGTTTGTAAACAAGTGCTTATAGTATTCTCTTACAATCCTTTTAATTTCTACAAGATCAGTAGTAATGTCTCCATTTTCATTTCTGACTTCAGTTATTTGCATCTTTTTTCTTTACCATTCTTGCTAAAGTTTTGCCAATTTTATTAATCTTTTAAAAGAACCAACTTTGGTTTCATTGATTCTCTCAGTTGTTTTCCTATTCTCTATTTCTTTTATCACCTCTCTAATCTTTATTATTTCTTTCCTTCTACTAAATTCAGATTTATTTTGCTCTTCTTTTTCTAGTTCTTAAGATTAAATGTTAGGTTACTGGTTTAAAATATTTCTTCTTTTTTAAAGTTGATGTTTACAGCTATAAATTTATCTCTAAGCACTGCCTTTACTGCAGCCCATAAGTTTTGGTGTGTTGGGTTGTTAGTTGCATTCTAGGAATTGTATTATTTCCTTTGTGATTTATTTTTTGACCCACTGGTTGCTTAAGAGTATGTTGTTTAATTCCATATATTTGTGAATTTTCCAGACTTGTTTTGTGACCTAACATATGGCTGTCCTGGAGAAATATTCATATGCCCTTGAGAAGAAAGTATATTCTGCTATTTTTGCTGGCATGTTCTATATATGTCAGTTAGGTCTAGCTGGTTTATAGTATTGTTCAAGTCCTCTATTTCCTTATTGATTTTCTATCTAGATGTCCTATCCATTATTGAAAGAGGTGTATTGAAGTCTCCAACTATCATTGTATAACTGTCTTTTTCTCTCTTCAATTCTGTCAACATTAGCTTCATCTATTTTGGGGCTCTGTTATTAAGTGCATATATGTTTATAGTTGTTGTATCTTCTTGGTAGATTGACCCTTTTATTTATATATTGTGTAATTCATTGTGCCTTGTAACTTTTTTTTACTTAAAGTCTGTTTCGACTGATATTAGCATAGTCACCCAGCTCACTTTTGGTTGCTATTTATATGGAATATTTTATCCCCTCCTTTCACATTCAAGCTATTTGTGTCTTTGGGTCTAAGGTGAGTCTCTGGTAAACAACGTATAGTTGGAGAATGCTTTATAATCCATTTTGTCAATCTCTTTCTTTTGATTCAATAGTCTAATCCATTTTCATTCAAATTAATTACTGATAAAGCATGGCTTACTTCATTTTTCCATTTGTTTTTTGCACATCTTATACCTTTTCTGTTCCCTCATTTCCTCCATTGCTTCCTTCTTTTATGTATAGTTGACCTTTCTTAGTGAAACAGTTTGATCCCTTTCTCATTTACTGATCTATATTTTTTAGATGTTTTCTTTGTGATTGCCATGGGGTTTACATTTACCATCCTAAATCTGTAACAATGCAATTTAAATTGATGCCACCTTACCTCAAATAGCATGTGCAATTTGTGTCTCTATACCCTTCTGTTCCCGCTCCAGATTACTGATGTCTTATAAAGAGAACCCAGAAGTTACAGAAGCCAGAAAGGAGAGGACATCACCATGTGATGGAAGGCAGAAATACAAGCTAAGGAACCCCAGGGATTGCTGGCAACCAGCACCAGAACACTGCAGATTTTCAGGAGAAAGTGAGCCTTGTTGATATCTTGATTTTGGACTCTTTCCAGCCTCAAAACTGTGAGCCAATAAAATCCTAACAGTTAAGCCAACCCATTGTGTGATATTTGTCATAGCACCCTGGCAAACTATGACAACTCTATTCAAAGTCCCCAACTTCTAGGGCCACACCTGAATCTGTTCCACTTTCAATTTTCCTCCCTCAAGTATCCTACACTCAAACCACTATCCCCTATCTTTACATCTTGCTTAGTCATCTGTTCTCACTGTAACTATTCACTAACCTCATCAAGATTTCCATTCCACTGACTTAAAAAAATTTTTTTTCTCCTATGTCTGAGCTCCTTCCTCACTTCTTAAATTCAAAGGCCATCACTTAAGTCAGTCTCATGCCAATAACCCCCTGCGTTTTCACTGCATTTGTCTTGCAAAAATCCTATCTCTGCAAATACCTAAGTCTCTTTCTTTGTGCCTGCCTATGCCCCAGTGCCTCTGGAGAAAATTGCCCAGTTTTTAATATTGGTACCAATGTAAATCATAATTAGCAGCCACAAGTGGGCCTGAAACATTACCCCTAAATTCTCTGATTTCCCTCCCATCAAGTCATTCTCCCCAATTGCCATTTTAAGCCTTTTCTACGCTTCTTAACCTTCAATCCAGCTACCTCGCCTTATAACCCCTGTATCATGCTCAGCACTTGACCTTATTCCTATTTTTCTGAGAAAATAGTTCACACATACCCATTAAATTTTGCCATCAAACCACAACTTATCTGCATCTGAGTCCATCCTTTCCTCTTGTTGGATGAGGGGAGATGCCCTTCTTCCTGTGTTCTAGGTTCCATGGGCTCTTGTCTTCCAGGAACCTTGCATTAGCCATTATTTTTTTTCTTACCTATATCTTCAGCCTCTATTTCTCTGCTCCCTCCCTCCCATTAACAGTTACACACTCAGATCTCTCTCAACTTAAAAAAAGTTCCCTGGGCCTTATTTCCAACCAAACTATTGCTCCTCTCTCTCTTCCCCTTAGTAGTCAAAGTTCTACAAAGAATCATTTGTGCCTGTTGCCTCAATTTCCTCATCTCCGATATACTCTATAGCCCCCACTCTAAACCAACTTTGATTCCTACCTCACCTCCAAAAATCTCCAATTCTGAGTTCACTGGTGACCTCCATTTTGCTAAATCCAAGGGGTGTTTGCTAGTCCTCCTCACACTTGATTCTGAGCACCATTAAGCACTGTTGACCACATTCTCTTTTTCCTTCCCTTCTTTCTGTCTTCCTTTGGCTTCCATAACTACACATTGTCCTGTTATCTTCTTATCATTCTGGCAACGTCTCAGTATCTTTGCTAGTTCTTCCTCCTCCAATGGACCCTTACTTATTGGAATTCCCCAGGACTTGGTTTTGTTTAGTTCTATTCTCAACTTATACTTCCTTTAAATGTTTTCAAATATGGACATAGCTTTAATTGCCAACTACATTAGAGTTTCTCAAAGTGTGGCTCATAGACCAGTCTGTATCAGAATCACTGGGAATCTGTGGAGGGGGAGGGGGCTTAAAATGCAGATTCCTTGACCCTATCCAAAGTTTACTGAATTAACTTTGTAAGGGGGTACTGAGAATCTGTGTTATAAATAAGTTGTCCAGGTTATTCTCACACCCACAAAAGTTTGGAAACAACATTTGTCAAGGTCTGCCAGTGTGATTTTAATAGCAACTCAACATCTCCATCTGGTGGCTTGCTCATACCATTGCTTTATTTTCCTCCAAACACTTCATGTATGTTAGGAAGCTATTAAAAAGGAGAAAAAAAAGCAGAAAAGAAATAAGGAACTAAGGGTATGAATGGCTTCTCTGCTCCATGAACAGCCAAGATTGGATTATGTCATACTTTGACTTTTCTAGCTCCAAATTAGAAATTGTTTATATTAAAGTTTTAAGTGTAAGTCAACAACATAAAAACTATGTTAAAACATAAGAATTGGGGTGACTCCTATCATCACACCAAGTTTCTGATTTCTTACAATGGTACCAAAAGCATTTTATGGCTTTTCAAAGTTAACCTTCCTGAGGTTAGCTAATAATGAGCATACTACTTTCCACTAATAATTTAATATGGATCATTGTAAATTTACCTAAATTTTATTTTAAGTGCTTTTTCTAATTTTAAAGGCAATAAATCTTCACTGTAAAACAGTTTCTAAAATATAAATAATTTATGAAAGAAATGAAATTCACCCATAATTCTACTACCCAGAGATAATATTTAATTTTAAGTTGAGGGTATTATTTCCTTTCATCTTTTTTTTTCCCTATGTGTAAGTGTGTTTGTAAATTTTCCCTAAATTGTTTGTAAATATATTTCAACTTTTGTTTCTGCCTTAATTTGCTACTGGTTCTTCAATTTTTTTGTTTTTAATCATGCATTTACCTCTTTCATCTAAGATTTGGCAAACAAAGCTTTCAAGATTTTATTGAATTTGATTGTATGTTCATACTTCATAGTTCAAGTAATAGGTTAAATGTAAAACTATCATTTACTCTTCTGCTTTGGTTCTTTTCCTTGTGACTGTCAGCATTTTATTGGCCCATATAAACACACCAATGTATTGTGTAAGAGATGATTGATGATGATTCCTATATATCATCTTGTACTAAAAACTGCTTTATTTTTTACTTGTCATAAAGGTTGAGCTGGTTTCTCTAATAGTGAACTTTACTGAAGATCATCTATTGTTTTCCTTCTTTATTCATGATAAAAATTTCCTAAGATTGATTTCCATCACCTTGGCATAATGAAAAGTGCACATAGTAATCTGAAAAAATCTGGAGATTTCTCTATGTGCTCCAACAGACAAGTTATAGATAATTTGTAACAGAAACCCTGAGATTTCAAGATTTGTCTCAGTACTAATCCTTAGAAGACCACATTGTTAAATACTTCCATACGAACTTCATTGCCCATTTACTCCAATAACTGTGAATTGCGACAAAATGCCTTTTCAAAAATTTTAATAGCCTGTGGTGCGCAATCTTGTCAAGGGCATTTCAAAGCCTAAATATCACATCCCTTCTTTCTTCATCCATAGTCTCAAAGCAGTCAAGATGACAGTCTAGGCTCTTAGAGAATATCTCAGTAAATGAAATATTGGTAGTGCATCTTGAGGTATGTGTAGAAGTTTAACAGATGGATAAGGAAGGAAAAGATGTTTAAATCAACGAGAAGAGCATCTGCAAGTGTAGAGCGGTAGAGAAGCACATGGCACGTTTAGGGAAATGCAGTGTGGCTGATACAAGGTGTGGGTAGGGGTGGAGCTGGCAGGGGAGGAAGAGCAGAAGGAAGGACCAGTTGTGAACCATAAGAACCAAAATTTAGGAGGCATTTCTCACATGGCAGGTAGCACAGTAAGTTCTGTACAAACATTTCTTTGAATCCTTTCAATAATGAAATCCTTAAAATGATGAAAACCTTATGTTAAAACAGAGCCATAAGGTTCATTATGTCCTAATAAACAGATATTTGATCATGTTTTCCAATTTCTTTCAAGTATGGTAGCAGGTCTTTAAGTTGAACTTTCATGTGCTGAGGTCAGTCTTTATTCTGTGAAGCTGGGTGTAGTGTTTTTATCAGCACAGCACCCACTACCTTCTTCTGGTCAAAATCTCCAACTCCCTGGCCACAGAGGTGGCCAATCATAGTACCTCACCCCCTATAAATGACTTCTAGATTGAAGCCAGCGATGAAGCGTCCCACTTCTCTGGGGGATATGAATCAAGAGCTGCCACAACCTCCATCATGTGGAGAAAAGCTGCCATGCAGAGAGTGGCAGGGATGGGGGGAGGTGGGCTTAAGCAGGTTGAGTTAGATTTGACCCTTGCAACCTGTGTTTCTTAGTGACTAAGAGGGAATTTTGGAGAGAAATTTTGGGTTGAAATCCTGGCTTTGCCCCTTAATAATTGTGAGACCTTGAGCAACACACTTAAGTGAATTCGACCCCACTTCCCTCACTGGTGAAATGGGGATGTGGTGAGGATGAAATGAGATTTGGGGCTTAAAGTATTTAGCTCATGGAATGTGCTCAAAGATACATGGTTGTTATTAGGGCTAGTGGAAGAGAAGAGCAATCAGACTGACAAGGCACCTCCTTCAACACCCCTTAGCAAATTTGAACCTCGGAACACCTTTCGTCACCCTCTATATGTGATTCAATATTATCCATGCTTCTACCGGCCTACATTAATGGCTTATGATAGGACTATGTGCAAAATACACACAGAATAGAACTGTTTGAGGATACTAAAATTAAGACACTGCATATATATTTAAAATTCAAGTTTTTAAGATTTCACACAGTAAGACCATTAGGTGTGTGAATTTGATCAAAATAATATTTGTTCATTTTAAAGAATTCAAATAATGGGAAAATCATGGATTGTACTTTTGTGAAAATTGCAAATCCCACCACCCAGAATTGATCATCATTGCCATTGAGCAAACTTCACTCTTTCTCCCACTCAAGTGTGAGCCCCACTGCTAAACTGATTTGTCCCAAGTGGTAACTGTCACTACTCCCTAGTTATAAATATGGAAATATAAAGATACTGACTCAATTTACTTCTCTCCAAAGCAGAGGATTTCAGTGAGACTTCTCAGAATTTGGTCCACTCCCCAGAATGGCTTCTAACAATGGAGGCACAATTAAGATCTGCTGTTTTTCCTTGATCACCAGTTTTTAAAGTTCTCTGCAGTACTTTATGTCTCATTCCTTGTTTGAGTTCTGTTGGGGAATTTCTTTTACTGTCTTTTCTTTCCTATTTTGGGTTAATTTTATTCAGCACTGGGGAGGGAGATTCGATGATTCTGTTTCAATTGATCACATAAGAATATAACAGCTGCCACAAAGCGAAAACCCCCCAGAATTGGAGAAAATATGTGCAAATCATATATCTGATAAGGGTCTAGTATCCAAAATATATAAAGAACAAGTCAACAACAAAATGACAAAGGAAAAAAAAATGGACAAAGGACTTGATAGACATTTCTCCTAAGAAGATATACAAATGACCAATTAGCATATGAAAAGATGCTCAGCATCATTAGTCATTAGGAAAATACAAATCAAAACTACAATGAAATACATCTACTAAAATGGCTACAATCAAAATGCCAGATAATAACAAGAAATAAAAAACCAATCCTAAAACGCATTTGGAAGTGCATTTCAAACAATCTTGAAAAGAAAAACAAAGTTGGAGGACTCACACTTCCTGGTTTCAAAACATACTACAAAGCTACAGTAATAACAACAGTGTGGTACTGGCATAAGGACAGCTATGTCAATCAAAAGAATAGAATTGAGACCCCAAAAATGCCCTGTACATCTATGGTCAATTGATTTTTGACAAGGATATCAAGACCATTCAAAGGGGGAAAAAGTAGCCTGTTAAATGAATGGTGCTGAACAACTGGATAACCACATGCAAAAGAATGACTTTTGACTCCTACCTCACACCATATACAAAAATTAACTTAAAATAGATAAAAGACCTAAATTTAAAAGCTTAAGATAAAGGCCTTGGAAGAAAACATAGGAGTAAAATTTCATGCCCTTGGATTTGGCAATGCATTCTTAGATATGAAACCAAAAGCATGAGCAACAAAAGAAAAAACAGATAATTGAACTTCATTAAATTTAAATTTAAGCATCAAAGAACACAAACAAGAGAGTGAAAAAAAACCCACAGAATGGGAGAAAATATTTTCAAATCATATATCTGATAAAGGTCTAGTAAGAATTCTTACAACTTAACAATGAAAAGGAAATCACCCCAATTAGACAAATGAGCAGATTACCTTGAATAGACATTTCTCCAAAGAAGATATACAAATGGGATATGCTCAGGAAAAGATGCTCAACATCATTAGTCATTAGGGAAATGAAAATCAAAAGCACAATAAGATACTATTCATACCCACTAGGCAGGCTATAATAACATTTTTTAAATACCAGAAAATAACAAGTGTTGGAGATAATGTGGAGAAATTGGAACCCCCATACATTGCTAGTGGGAATGTAGATTGGTGCAGACGCTGTGGAAACCGTTTTGCAGGTCATCAAAAAGTTAAATATAGAATTTCCTAGTAATTCCCTAAGTATATGCACAAAAGAATTGAAAACAGGTGTTCAAATAAAAATTTGTACTCAAATATTCACAGAAGCACTATTCACAATAGCCAAACTGTGGAATAATCCAAATGGCCATCAATAGATGGATGGATAAGTAAAATGACAAATATCCATACAATGGACTATTTTTCAACCATAAAAAGGAATGAAGTCTTGATACATGTAACAACGTGGATAAACCTCAAAAATATTATATTAAGTGAAAAAAACAGACACAAAAAGTCACACATTGTATGATTCCATTCATATGAAATATTCAAGATAGGTAAACACATAGAGAAAGAAAGAGGATTAGTAGTTGCCAGGGCCTGGAGCTGGGATTATTGGAAAGTAATTGCTTAATGGTATGTGATCTCCTCTGGGGGTGATGAAAATGTTTTAAAAATAGAGGCAATGGTTTCACAACAGTGTGAATGTACTAAATGCCACCAAATTATGCACTTTAAAATGGTTAATTTTATGTTATGTGAATTTCACATCACTAAAAACATAAATTTAAAAAAATTAACTCAATAATTGTTAGACCATTGTAATAGAACTTTCAAATGTTTTGAAATAAATAACTAAGCAATTAAAAAATATTGTATATTTATTTAGTTAGTCATTTAAAAATGAAAAGGAAAATTCATTCAATACTTATGTAAAATATGGCTTATGAGATGTAACTGTTTTTCAAACAAAAAAAAAAAGGTGAAAAAAGTGGCATTGTTTTACAATGTTGCAAAACTCTTTTGTGGCTACTGAATAGGAGAGCATTGGATTGATTTACCTGCTTCTTCCTTCAGCCTCTTGCAATCTGTGGTTTCAATGAAATTGTGAGGAAAATTGGCTACACAGACATTAGTTGGGAAAGGAGAGCCTCACTGACTCTCTAAAGATTGTCAGGGGATTCCCAAAATGGTCATGTGAGAACTGCTGATGAACAGTTTTCTATTCTGATATTTTGTCAACCCTTTGAGGGTTATTACCTTATTTGACAAAAATGGAGACGATGGAACAGAGAGGCTATTCAACGTGGTGAAAGCCACACAGCTGGTGAGCGGCAGCGCTGAGGCTCCAACCCACGTCTGTCTTTCCACCTTTCCCTTTGCCTTGAAAAGATCGACGGTGAAACACCCGCTCTCTGTCCTCCCTGCAACCAGACAGACTAGACTGCGGGTCTTGACCCACCTCCGCTCCGTCCCCTCTAAGAACCTGTTGAGACCCCAGGTTTCAGTCATGCACAGGGGTCTGTGCAGTGCGGCGGGGCCTTCCCCTGTGGGTTGCACACGGAACGGGTGAC
>JAQZBX010107026.1:0-10697 GCA_029593785.1 Cabassous unicinctus
GTTTCCTCAACTTCTCTGGGCAATTGCATGTAATTTTGGTCCACATGACTAGATTGTTGGGCCCACGTGTGTTTCTATTCCAAGCCCTGAAAGGGCAGAATGGATAGTGTTCCCTCAGCCTCTCAGGGCAACTGCAATTGCAAATGACCATGAGGACTAGATGGTTGTCAGTTCTGGAGCTCAAACACTGAACCTGGCAGGAGATCAGGGGTGCTGGTGGTATGTCAGTCTACATGGGCAACTGCTGTCAGTTTTTATCCACACTGCTTAGTTGCTGCCTGCACCTGCAGCTCCATCCCGACGCTAGGCAGGGGAGAAATGGGTGTGAGGCATCATCAGTTTCTCTGGGCAACCACAGATGTTCTTTCCTTGTACATATTGGATTACTAAAAATGGCTGAAACTCCATTACTGCCACTGTCAGGGGGAAAGGTGGGAGAAGTTTCATCATTTCATGGGGCATCGAAGGCAACTTTAGCCAACACAACTTACAGTACACAGCTCCTACTATGCAAAAAGGAAGGGAGAAAGGGGAAAAAAAAACATGAAAAAGTTATGGAGAAAAATTCAGTTTGGCTAAACAAAAGCCACTATAAAGTTCCAAATTAAGTTGAACCAAGTATCAGAGGGACTGTAGCACCAAATCAATTAAATAGAAATCCCTAGATTGTCGGAGATAGTGTTGGACAAACAGGCAAGATGAATGCTCTCAAAAAAAGAACAGAGAAAGGGTCAAAATCTGCTTTGGTGGTCAGCATGCCAGGGCAGGGCTACACAGCTCCCAACAGAATGAGGGATGGAGAGATGAAGAAGCCAAAAATGAGAAATGTTAATTATCAAGCCCATGGCAGCTGGAAAGGGCTCCCCTTTCCCACCCTCAAGATATTAAGCTTGGGTTAAACCCCTGGCTCACTGCAGCTGACTGAGTAGGGAACACCTTCCTCCCTGGCAGCTGTTTCAAGGAAAAGGAATGGAAAATCAGAATGCTTTTCTTCAGTGAATTCAGCCATTAGGGCCTGCTTTAAATCTCTGATCCAAAGATTCAACCCAGGAACACAGGAAAGCCAGAACTGAGACACTTCCATTTAATAGTACACAGACTAATGCCATCTGCTGTCCATTCTGTGAATCACATTGACAAAACTTCACATTCTCTCTAACCAACATCTGGGAGAAAATCTGCACCCCACTAGTGAGTCCCTGGCCCAATATTGAAAACTTAAGCTGAAATTGGCCATCAGAGTAAATTCACCAACATATTCAGATGCTTAAACATGAACAAAAAAATACAAGCCTTACTAAGAAACAGGAAAAGATGGTCCAACCAAAAGAAGAAACCAAATATCCTGAAAAGATACAGGATTTAAGACAATTAATCAGTGATAATCACACAACTGTCTTAAAACACTTCATAGACTTTTTTAGAAAATATGACTAAAGAAATAAAGGATATTAAGAAGACACTGGGATAGTGTAAAGCACAAGTTGAAATCCTGCAAAGGAAAGTAACAGACCTTATAGGAATGAAAGACATGATGGATGAGATTAAAAATGCATTACAGGCACATAAGAGCAGATTTGAGTTATTTGAAGGCAGAAGTAGTGACTCCAAAAACAGAACATCTGAACTGGAAAAGACAAGAGAAGAGATTGGAAAAAATGGAAGAGGGTGTAAGAGAAATGAATGACAATGCAAAGCACACAAATATTTGCATTATTGGTGTCCCAGAAGGAGAAGAGAATGGAAGAGGGGCAGAAAGAATATTTAAGGAAATAATGAGTGAAACCTTCCCAACCCTTATGAAGGACATAAATATCAATATCCAAGAAGGACATTGCACCCCAAACAGCATAAATCTGGATAGGCATACACCAGAACACCTACTATTTGAATGATTAATATCAGAGTTAAGGAGAGGAGCCTGAAGGCAGTAATTGAAAAACAAGGCATCACATACAAGGGAAACTAGATAAGATTAAGTGTGGATGTCTTATCAGAAACCATGGAGGAGAGAAGAAAGTGGTATGATGTATTCAAGGTACTGAAAAAGAAAAACTGCCAGCCAAGAATGCTGTATCCAGCAAAGCTGTCCTTCCAAAATGAGAGTGAGTTCAAATTCTTCACAGAGAAACAAAAACTGATAGAATATGTTACCAAAAGGCCAGATTTACAAGAGATTCTAAATGGAGTGCTGCAACATGAAAGTAAAGAAGAAGAGCAAGTGATCTAGGGAAGAGATTAAAAATGAAGATTATTAGGAAGGGTAAACTAAAGGATAAGAAGACATAGAAAAGAGCAGTATGACAACAGAGAAACAAAGGACAAAATGGATGAAGTAAGTAATGCCTTTATAGTAATAACACGGAATATTAATGGATTAAAAACCCCAATAAAAGACATAGATTGATAGAATGGATTAAAAAAATGAGATGTGTTTATATTGTCTACAAGAGAACCCTCTCAGACATAAGGGCACAACCTAGCTGAAAGTGAATGGTTGGAAAAAGATATTCCATGCAAATAGTAAGCCAAAATTGCTGCAGTAGACCAGACAAATGTAAAATAATAATATAGTATATGAACAATAATTATTTACTGCAGCTGGCAAATTGTTCCTGTGAACAGTATTCTGTAATTTTCTTCATACGAAATAAGTCAGTGAGACCTCAATAAATTTAACAAGATCAAAATTATACAAATCGCTTTCTCTGCTCATGATGCAACAAAGTTGAAATCAAAAAGTAGAAAAACAGAAAATTCACAAATATGGAGAGATGAAACAACACACTCGAATAATGAGTGGGTCAAAGAAGTAATTGTGGGAGAAATCAATAAATATCTCAAGACAGTTGAAAAGAGTACACAAAATATCAGAATTCAGTGACGGGAGTGCTGAGATGGAAATATACAACCTTCCATGCTAACATTAACAAAGATGAAAGAGCTAAAATCACTGACCTAACTAAAGAGCTGAGGAAACTTGGAAAGAATAACAATGTGTTCTCAAAGCAATCAATATAAATGATATAGCAAATATCAGAGCAGACAGAAATGAAATGGAGAAGGAAAAGGAATACAAATTGGGAACTACAAAATCCAGTTTGTTCTTTGAGAAGATTAACAAAATTGACAAACACATAGCTATACTTACAAAGAAAGAAAGAGAGAAGGTGAAAATAAATAAAATCTGAAATGAAAATGGGGACATTACTACTGACACCAAAGGATTAAAAGAGATCATAAGAAGATAGATAACATGAGAAAGTGTATGCCAACAAACTAGACATGGCAGATGAAATGGAAAAATTGCTAGGATCATATGAAAAACTTTCACTGACACTTGAAGAAATAGAGGACCCCAACAATCATATCACAAGTACAGTGATTAAAACAGACACCAAACAACTCCCTAAAATGAAAAATCCAGGACCAGATGGCTTCACAGGTGAATTCTACCTAGCATTCAAAGATCTAATACCAATTTTATGCAAACTCTTTCAAATAATTTAATAAGAGGGAATGCTGCCAAACTCCTTATATGAAGCCAATATCATCCTAATATCAAAGCCAGAGAAAGTATTACAAAAAAAAGACAATTACAGACCCACTTACCTAATGAACACAGATGGAAAAGTCCTCAACAACTTACTCACTAATCAAATCCAACAACACATTAAAAGAATTATTAAAATATACCATGATCCTGTGGGTTTTATCCCCGGCATACAAAGATGGTTCAACACAAGAAAATCAGTCAGCATAACATACCATACTAATAAAACAAGGAAGAAAAATTACATGATCATCTAGATAGATGCAGAAAAGAAATTTGACAAAATTCAGAAACCTTTCTTGATAAAATCACCAAAAGATAGGAATAGAAGGAAAATTTCTCATTATGATAAAGGCATATATAAAATGCCCACAGCTAATATTGTGCTCAGTGGTGAAAGCCATTATTTGGAGGGACTTTATAACATATGGGTTATAACACTGTGATGATCATGGTGTGTCTAATGGTTTCTGTTCAACAATATAGCTTAGTGATTTATCCATTTAAATGTGCCAGAGAGATCCAAAATTTAATTTTCTGACTTATTTTCCATAATTTGTATCTTTCACATGTTATTGACATTCTACTATTGTTAGGTATTTAGATCCCTTCTATTTTCCAAATTTGAACAAGGCAACAATGAATAGGAGGTAGTTTAAAGATACATGTTGATTTCCTGAAACATCATCAAACTTTTATATGGACAGGCTTTATCATTTTATTTTCATGGAAACGATGCATGATAAATTATCTTATCGTTAAATTGGCATTTCCTTAACCCTGTGACCCCATGGTGGATTCTGTCAGTGATTACAAGGTGTTGGCCCTATTTTACCCCATGGTAGCACCCAAGTTTAACCCCCTGATCCACTCACTGAGATACAGATATGAAGAACACCATGAGGAAACTGTGATGCACAGAGAGGCTGTTTGAAGAGAAGTGATGCTGTGGGTGTTGAGACCTTTTGACCATCTCATTCTTTTCACAAATTTTTAAGGTCAAGAAACGCAGCAGGTACAGAAAGATGGTGTGCTGTCATGTGAAGTTGCAATCCTCAAAGGGACAGGACCTGTCACTCACTCTCTACTTTACTTACTAAGCTTGTGAAAAAGACAATAGATAAGATGATCTCATCTCTTCCAGCTCTGACATTCTGGAAATAAAGTTGTCCTTCCTGATCCCACATATAGGGGATGTTAGTGTCCTTTTATCAGGGCAAATTTTAAGTAATGCAGGGCTTGGAGTTTGTGCTCTGTTTTAAGAAACCTATCATGATTGAGTCACCTCTCATGGATCGAGAGAGATCCTTGGCACTTCCATTTTTTGAGGATTACATAATCACAATAAACAACAATGCCAGAAAATATTGCAAGTATTGTTGTACATTTTAAGTCTTTACATTGAAAAAAACTACACTTCTAATAGAAGGAAATTCAATGCAAGCATACTATTGACAGCATAATTATGTAAGTTATGTATATATGCATAATGTTATTAACCCTTTGTACCCAGCACTGGTATATTCCAGTTTTTCAAAGTTTCAAGTTGGATGGTGAACATCTTTCAATCCTATGAATGCATTTCTATGTCTGTATTTATGGATTCATTTAAAAACTTTCCATGAATATGCAATTGACTCTCTTTGTAAAGATGCAGGATGGAAAATTTCCCATCTTGTGAAAGGCCCTGAGCTTAAGAAGGCATATAGGTAAATTGATGTAATTTCTGGGTGAAATTTGTTAATACTCACTGTTCATCATACATATAGTATCTTTTGATGTTTTTTTTCACCATTCTACACTATGCAAAACTGTCATGTCTCCACTCAGGGATGCCCTTATACTAGGGAGAAATAATGAATATTGGACTAAGAAACTAGTAAGACAAACTGAAAACTGAGACATTAGCCAAGATCACCTTTATTTCATGAGGTGTATTCTTCATTTATGCAGGAATCTTCAAGTTGTATGTACTGGATGCACCTCCAAAATCATCTAATGTCATCCACTCCAACAACACACAAAGGAAGGCTATAACTAAGGCCTAGAAAATGAATAAAATTTCACCAAGTTTGCAAATATGAGTGGACCTGAACTGATATTTCTGGTATTCTTTCTCTTTATCATGACCCCCACTAAGAGAATGAATGATATACACATAATCTATCATTATCCCATGTTCAGAAGAAATCCAAGTTTTCAGGTGTAGAGTATAATTACAGAAATTAGGTATAAGTGATGAAGATATCAGCAACTCTTTTTCCCTTTCCCAATTTCCACATATATATGGAACTTAGAGTCTTAAGGGGAGGAACGAAATGATTAACTATCTTAAAAATGAATCAAAAAAGATAATAGTGGATCAAGTCAAAGTCTAATTTTGGTGTGTGTATTTTGGTTATTACCTCCTGGAATGATTATCTAATTGAAGAAGGCGAATATCAATGGGAATGACTAGAGCTGGACTGGCAAGTGTTAAATTTGGGTGTTTATATTAAGAAGACTTTCATTCTGGTCCCAATTAAAAATTAGTAACATATCAATTCACCTGATAAATGTGCTGAAATAGCACACCCAAATGAGGGATCTATTGCCTCCAAAATCCAAAGAGGGCAACTAGATGCTATGCCTCTTTTATGGTTGTAGGGATGGGCAGAGGCAACACATTATGCTTCACCTTAGAAGGGTTATCTCAACTTGCCCCACAAAACTGGGGGCCTAGAAATTTCACCTGAGTTTTGTTGGAGTTATTTCCCATAATCTGATATGGAAATTTCTTATCAATTACCATAAAGTAGTTGCTACTTCTGGTTCACTAGGTCCAATCAATATAATGTAACCAATGTACTGGACAAGGGTGATGTCCTGTGGAAGGGAAAGGTGATCAAATTTCTTGAGGAATAGATTATGATATAGGGCTGGGTAGTTGTTATATCTCTGAGGTAGGACAGTGAGGTGTATTGCCAACTGAAAGAAAACTATTTCTTTCTGTCTTTATTAAGATGTTTTGAGACAAAAGTCATTGCTATATCAATATCTGCACACCATGTACCACACATTGTGTTAATTTTCTCATGCAATGATACATTACCATATATGGAACAGAAGCTGCAATAGTGCAATAGAAGTCACCACCTGGTTAAGTTTAGAATCATCTACTACCATACTCCAAGAGTAATTTCTTTCTTGAGCAGGCTGTATAGGATAATTGAATGGTAATGTGGTGGTGTATTAGTCTTCCAAAGGGCTGCCAATTCAAAGCACCAGAAATCTGTTGGCTTTTTTTTTCTTTTTTATTTATTTATTTCTTTTCCTTTTTTTTTATTGTTCATAAAAATCAAGATTTTTCACAGTACATACCAATATTTGTAAAATGATATATAAATACAAATGCATATATGTGCATTTTCTTACATAAATGTTATTTTATATTTGTCCTGTTTTCCTTTTTTTCTTTTTTTCATAATAAAAACCAGATTTCTATGAACATTGTTGAAATTATCACTTCATGTAAATGTACAAAAGTTTTTCATGACATATCATTAGTACTTGAATCACTGTTATAGGAAATGCATATATTCAATATAATAATTAATCCCTATCAAAATAGGTGGCAAAAATTAACACTATCTAAAGCAGTGCTTCTTTAGGAGAGGTACATGGGCTTGAATTAAAATTCAATAAAACATTATTCTTCTGGATACATGCTGGTGTGGGTGTGATATATTAATTAAATAATACACAATATAGTATGGACTTAGTAACGGGTCCAATGTTTTCAACTGACAGGCAAAGAGGTCAGTGGAACAAAAATTTAAGAACCCCTTATCTAAAGTAATGCATGACAAGGCCCATAATCTCACATTCTTGCCAACTCATGATCTTTTTCAACTATAAATTCTGTCAGAAGATTGATTAAAATATTATGACATTGTGATTTTAGTATGGATTTTCTTGACAATTAATAATCTTTCATATCTTACAGGGAATTTTTGCTTTCTCTTCAATTATATGCTTATTGGTGTCTTTTGTACATTTTTTTATAATGGATTGTTTACTTTTTTCTTATTGAGATAAAGGATTTTTTTACAGGAATATATATTTGGACATGAATGCTATGTAAGTGACAAATTTTTTAAGTATCATCTTCGCATTTAGTGATTTTTTTTCCCTTCAAATTATGATAGATTCTTAATAAAATTGTTAATTTTAATATAGTAAAATTTCAAATGTTTCTTTATGGTTATCTTTTGCCATATTGAAGGAATCTGTATGAATATTAACAGGATATATATATTCAATCATACTTTCATATAATAATGTAAATTTACCTTTTATCTTTAAGCATATAATCTGTCCTGAAATGAATTTTTTATATCATGTGAAATAAAGATACAATTTCATTTTTCTTTCCTTTATGGAAAATTGGTTTTCCAGCACCCATAAATAACCAGTCAGTATTTCACTACTAAACTACAATTCCTTCTATCATGTATAAAATTTCATGCCTGAGGTTATACAGGAGATGATTTATTCCTGACCTCTATTTGTTTAATTGCATAAATTTTTTCTAACCATCTGGTTATATCACATTTTTTTCATTCTTATGGTATATAATAAATGATGGTATCTGCAAAGGCCATTCTCACTTCCTAATTATTAACCCTAAGAATTGTCATTTTTTAATGCTCTTTTGTATTCCACATCCATTTAGAATATGCTTGAGGAATTTCATGAAATATACTGCTGGGATATCCATTAATTGCACTGAATCTATAATCAACATTAAAGAAAATGCCATCGATATGATATTATAATTCCCTATCAAAGAATAAGTTACATCTCCCCATTTGCTTGTCTTTTACAATGTCTTTCAAAATTTTTATAATTTTGCTTTTATTTTATGAGATTTATTTCATTCTCTTTTACATGTTTGCTTTCTATTTTAAGTTGTATTTTACCCAAGACTTATTTTCTGTGTCTCATAGTATATAGAAATGAAATTTACTTTTTTATGTTAACCCTTTTCTAAAAACTTTAAATATTCCCTTCATAATTTTAATATAAGTTCATTTTCGACATCAACATTCACATCAACTGTGAATAAGAACTGCAGTGTTTTTCTTTTCCTATTGGTGCATATTTATCTCTTCTATTTATCATAATATCCTGTATAGTACCTCCAGGCATGATGAGTGGAATAGTGATAATTGAGGTATATGACATGGTGCAGATTTTAAGTGGAATGTTTCTAACATTTTAACATTGAACACGATGTTCACTCTGTTCTATGTCTTTCAAAAACCTCTTTAAGATGTAAGAATTTTTCTTAAAATTTTCCTCTGTTAAGAAATCCATCACTTTATAATTTTTTAATGTTTTTGAGATGATGGAGATTTTCTCTATACATTTGTGAATCTCTAATGAAGAAGCATATATTCTTTTTATTAATTTTTCAATTTTTTAAAAAACATACTTGGATTACATAAATGTTACACAAAAAATGTACGGATTCCCATAGGCACCATCTCCCACACTTTCCACAACCTCCGACATAATCAGCCTTCATTAGTGTGGCACATTAATTGCAATTGAGAAAGACATCCTGGGGCTTTGTCATTGAGCTTGGAACATAGATCACATTGTAGACTACCATATCTCCCAAAGAGATTGGCATGTTATATGATGATATAAAATGGCCTATATCTGTCATTGCATTGTCACTAAAGAAAATTCCCAAGTCCCGAAAATGCCCCTGTATTACAACTGCTTTCCCCTCTACCTGCCCCAAGAACCTCCAGTGCCCACTGGCTCCACATCAATGTTGTAATGTCATCCATTGCTTGACTCACAATATGTGTATAGTAGAAATCCAGTAAGTCCACTGTAGTACATAGTTCTTCCCCCCATCCTGAGGAGTCTGGGTTTGTGATGTCCACTCCACCTCCAATTGGGAGGGAGCTTCTTTCCCATGGGGAAGATGGATGGTATTATCCTGCCTGCAGTTGAAAACTCTCCATTCCCTGGGATAGTCATTGTCCATCATCATTACCCCACCAGTTGGCCTTTGGTGAATACTATGAGATGTAGTGTAGGATTTGCTGTTCCACTGAGGTTCTGGGCCCGGCTGGCACATGGACAGCCCAAAGACTCAAGTCTCTGGACATACACCTACAAACTCCAGCACCAAGTATAGGTTTGAATAGAAGTGACCAATGAGCCATGTGCATGGAAAACATAGTTGAGTCCATCTCTGTCACACTCAGGAGCACAAACACCAAAGTAAGACCCACTGGCAAGGCACCAAACTCTGGAGCTATCTGACCTGACATAGGACTTGGGTGTCACCAGGTCCCTCAGGATCCCTACTATTTGGGGTGATATCCATTTTGGAATTCTATGAGATCCTACTAAGATGTGTTTAAGCGTTACCTCTGAGATGACCTACCAACACATTTTGAAGTCTCTTAGCCATACAAACTCATTTGTCTTAACCTGTTCCCCTTTTTATTCAAGGTCTTGCTCCAGTTGCATTACCAGTTGCTGCTTCATAACAATCCCTCAGAACCAGGGAGGCTCATCCCCAGGAGTCATGTCCCATGCTGGGAGGGAGGTAATGCACTCATATGCTGAGTTTTGCTTAGAAAGAGGCCACATCTGAGCAACAAGGAGGCTCTCAGGAGGAAACACTTAGGTACACTATAATAAAAAGTTAAGTTTCAATTTCAAGAGCAAAGACTCAAAGCTAGTCATCAATATCAAGGGCCCATCAGTGGATCATCCTTCTTCACCAGTCACTACCCCTGCATTTGCACAAATGTTGCTGCTTCTTAGAGAATGTGACAGAGCTCTCCAGGATGGAATTTAAGTATTCTCTCATTTATTGAGTGATTCTCCACCCACTGCAACAATGCCCCATGAATATTTGAACATTTTTATATACATTATATTTATGCTCAGTCGAACTTCCTACCATGCCTCCCCCATCCATGACACCCCACACCAATGATCCTCCCCTGCCCCAGTTGTAACTGTTTGTGATCCAAAGTTCTTCAAAGATGAAGCCATTGCAATAGCTGAATTCAATTAAAGGAAAATGAAATAATAATGATAAGTTTAAATGTAAGATATAAAATACATAATT
>JAQZBX010107027.1:0-10697 GCA_029593785.1 Cabassous unicinctus
ATACCGATGGCAACTATAAATTACTCAGGAGATAATTTTTCAGTGTGAGACTTGTTCATGCCATTTATTTTCCCCTTTCCCATCCTTATGGCTTCTTTTTGGCTATTTTTAGTGATTCTTAATATTCTTCATCAAAGGATAATCAGGTAAACGAATTGTCTAACTTGCTCATTTCGTCAGTGGTTAAAAATTGACTAGGTATAAGAAACTTGACAATATTGGCTAAATGAATTTAGTACTTTTTTGTGAATTTCATTTAACTATTTTAATTATGTCTCCTACTAGCATAAGTAATGTGGAATTGAATATATTATGATCTATGATAGAGTATATTAGTATATAGTATATTAGGACATGAAAGCTGTATCAGTTTTTCTAGTACTTTGATTCATAGTCAGCATTGACTCTTTTTTATAGCATTACTTTTTAAAGCAGTTTTATTGAGATATATTCACAAACCATACAGTCCACCCAAAGTGTACAATCAGTGACTTTTAGTATAATCAGTGTTATGCATTCATCACCACAAAAAATTTTATAACACCTTCATTACTCCAAAAAGAAAGACTCCCCACCCCTTAGCACTCACCTCTCAATCCCTCTATCCTTCCCCAACCCTATATAACCACTAATCTAATTCCATCCTTTATAAATTTATTTATTTTTACATTTTATATAAATGGAATCATACAATATATATAGTACTTTCTGTCTTGTTTATTTCACTTAGCATAATTTTTTGCCTGATGTTAACATCTTGTAACTTTAATATACGTTTTTTTTTTCAGTTAAAAAAACAACAGTCTTATATATGCAATATTACCTATATTGATATTTCATATGAGTTTTACTATGCTATACAGTCCCATGTTACATTTTTTAGCTTTCCTTCTAATAATATACATGACCTTAGACTTTCCTTTCAACCAGTCATACCCATATAATAGCACTGCTAATTACAAACAATATGATGTGCTTTCACCTTTTCTATTCATTTCCAAAGATTAGCAAACAACCTTTTTACCAGTTCTGTACAGATTAAACCTCAGCTTTCCATTCTCTAACTTCATTGCATTTTCTGGTGACCTATATAGTTATTAACTCCATGAGTTTACACATATATTTAGTTAATAATTGCACAATCATAAAGTATTTGTCTTTTGTGTCTGGTTTGCTTCACTCATAATTTCCTCCAGGTTCATCCATGTTGTCATATGCTTTATGACTTCATTTCTTCTTATAGCTGCATAATATTCCATTGTGTGTATACACCACAGTTTTTTATCCATTCATCAATTGATGGACACCTGGGTTGTTTCCGACTTTTGGCAATTGTAAACAATGCTGCTATGAACATTGGTGTACAGATGTCTGTCCATGTCACTGCTCTCAGTTCTTCTGGGTATGTACCCAGTAGTGGTATTGCTGGGTCACATGGCAAGTCTATATTCAACTTCTTTAGGAAATGCCAAACAGTCTTCCAGAGTGACTGTACGATTCTACATTCCCACCAACAGTGAATAAGCATTCCTATCTCTCCACTTCCTCTCCAACACTTGTAGTTCTCTGTCTTTTTAATAGTGGCCATTCTAATAGGTGTGAAATGATATCTCATTGTAGCTTTGATTTGCATTTCCCTAATCGCTAGTGAAGTTGAACATTTTTTTATGTGTTATTTTTTTTTTGTCATTTGTATTTCTTCTTTGGACAAATGCCTATTCAAGTCTTTTGCCCATTTTTTAATCAGGTCGTTTGTCATTTTATTGTTGAATTGTAGCATTTCATTATATATCATGGATATTAAACCCTTATCGGATATGTGATTTCCAAATATTCTTGTAGTTTTATGGTCCTGACTTTTATATTTAGGTCTTTGATCCATTTTGGGTTGATTCTTATATAGGGAGTGAGATAGGGGTCATCTTTCATTCTTTTGCTTATGGATCTCCAGTTCACTCAGCACCATTTGTTGAAGAGACTGTTCTGTCCCAATAATTTGGACTTGGTAATTTTGTCAAAAACCAGTTGGCAGTAGAGGTGACGGTTTATTTCTGGACTCTCAATTTTCTTCCAATGATTAATGTGCCTATCTTTTTGCCAATACCATGCAGTTTTCACCACTGTAGCTTGGTAATATGTTTCAAGGTCAGGTAGTGAAAGTCATCCCACATCATTCTTCTTTTTTAGGATGCTTTTGCTATTCAGGTGCACTTTCCCTTCCAAATAAATTTAGTAATTGCCTTTTCTATTTTTGTAAATTAGACTGTTGGAATTTTGATTGAAATTGTATTGAATCTATAGATCAGTTTGGATAGGATTGACATCTTCATGATATTTTTCCATTTGTTTAGGTCTTTGATTTCTTTTACCATTGTTTTGTCATTTTCTGAATATAGGTCCTGTACATCTTTGGTTAAATTGATTCCTAGGCATTTGAGCCTTTTTTGTTGCCTTGTAAATGGAATTTTTTCCTACTTTCCTCTTCAGGTTGTTCAATACTAGTGTACAGATATATCACTGAGTTTTGCATGTTGATCTTGTATCCTGCCACTTTGTTGAACTCATTTATTATTTCAGGTAGCTTTGTTGTATACATTTCAGAATTTTCTCTATGTAGGATCATGTCATCTGTGAGATGCGTGAGAGTTTTACTTCTTTTCTTATTTGGATGCTATTTTTTTTTCTTGTCTAATTGCTCTAGCTAGAACTTCTAGCACAATATTGGATAACAGTAGTGGCAATGGTTATCCTTGTGTTGTTCCCTATCTTAGAGGGAAAGCTTTCAACCTTTCTCCATGAGTACAGTGTTGGCTGTTGGGTTTCCATATATGCCCTTTATCATATTGAGGAATTTTCCTTATATTCCTATAGTTCAAATGTTTTTATGAATAAAGGATCCTGGATTTTGTCTGATTACTTTTCAGCATCAATGGAGATGATCATATGTTTTTTTTTCCCTTCAATTTGTTAATGTGATGTATTATGTTAATTGATTTTCTTATGTTGAACCACCCTTGCATATCAAGAATAAATCCCGCTTGGTCATGGTGTATAGTTATGGTTTTTATTTATTTTTTAAAAAATATATACTTAGAGTACATTGTATAGTTATTTTGATATGTTGTTGGATTCTATTTGCAAGAATTTTGTTGAGATTTTTTGCATCCATGTTCATTAGAGAGATTGGTATGTAATTTTCTTTTCTTGTAGTATCTTTATCTGGCTTTGGTATTAGGGTGATGTTGGCTTCATAAAACGTGTTGAGTAATTTTCCCTCCTCTTCAATTTTTTGGAAGAGTTTAAACAAGATTTATGTTAATTCTTCTGGAAATACTTGGTAGAATTCACATGTGAAGCCATCTGGTCCTGGACTTTTCTTTGTTGGGAGATTTTTGGTGACTGATTCAGTCTCTTTAAATGTGATTGGTTTGTTGAGTTCTTGAATTTCTTGTAGAGTCAATGTAGGTTGTTTGTGCTTTTCTAGGAATTTGTCCATTTCTTCTAGATTTTCTAGTTTGTTGGCATACAGTTTCTCATAATATCCTCTTATGATCCTTTTTATTTCTGTTGGGTCAGTCATAACTTCCCCCCTTTCATGTCTGATTTTATTTATTTGCATCTTTTCTCTTTTTTCCTTTGTTAGTACTAGCTAGGGGTTTGTTGATTTTATTGATTTTCTCAAAGACCCAGCTTTTGGTTTTGTTGCTTTTCTCTATTGCTTTGTTGTTCTCAATTACATTTATTTCTGCTCTAATTTTTATTATTTCTTTCCTTCTGCTTGCTTTAGGATTGGTTTGCTGTTCTTTTTCCGGTTTCTCCAGCTGTTCAGTTAGATCTTTGATTTTAGCTCTTTCTTCCTTTTTAATATAGGCATTTAGGGCTATAAATTTCCTTCTCAGCACTGCCTTCACTGTATCCCATAAGTTTTTATAAGTTGTGTTCTCATTTTCATTCGTCTCAATAATTTACTAATCTTTCTTACAATTTCTTTTTTGACCCACTGATTGTTTAGGAGTATGTCATTTAGCATCCACACATTGGTGGGTTTTCCCCTTTCCCATCTATTATTGATTTCCAGTTTCATTCTGTTATGATCTGAGTAGATGCTTTGTATAATTTCAATCTTCTTAAATTTATTGAGAGCTGTGATGGTTAGGCTAATGTGTCAACTCAGCTAGGTAATGGTACCCAGTTGTTTGGTCAGACAAGCACTGGACTAATTGTAATATAAGGACATTTCATGGACTTTAATCATCAGTGAGTTGATTGCCTAGTTGGCTGATTACATCTACAATCAACCAGGGAAATTGCCGTCAGCAGTGAGTGACGTCTTATCCAATCAGTTGAAGGCCTTAAACAGGGAAGTGATTTCAGCATTTGGAGAGAGAATTCCCAGCTCCACTTCAGACAGCCAACGTCTCCTGGGATCTTATCAAGAACCTTCATTGGAGCCTCTGGTTTGCAGACTGCCCCGTGCAATTTGGACTTGTGCATCCCCACAGTTGCATGAGAAAATATTATAAAATGAGATATCTCCTGTTGGTTCTGTTTTCCTAGAAAACCCTTACTAATACAACTTGGTACTGGGAGTGGTTCTTTAGAAACAGAATCTTATAAATGGGATTTCTGAAGTGTTTCTGGTTTTTTGCAATTGGCTGTCTGCTCTGATTGGATTCAAGGGCACTAATGACTCCCTTTTCAATAATCAAGAGGCTACTGACATTCCATGGCATGAGATGGCAATGGAGATACACAAAATATCACCCCTGGATTCAACTACTTCTATGCATATAAGAGGCAAGGATCTGGGTGAGAGTGTTTTCAACACCTTAACAGAGTTTTGTGGAGTCAAAAGATACAATGATATTGGCTGGCTAAATATTCTGGATACAGTTACAAAAGAAAGGGATGAGCTAAATGCTTCAAATTTACAACTTATATGCCACATGAATGATAGGAAAGCTTCTGTGTGTTCTCTGGAAGAAAATCTTGTTTCATGCAGCCACAGACTTAAGATCTCTGAAAACCAGATTCAGAGTCTCATTGTACAAGTAGCAGAGTAACAGAAACTAAAATCTCAACCTCGCGGGCTGTCTACTGTTAAAGTGAGGCCATTGATTGGAAAGGAGTGAAACCCTTTCCAATGCTATAGCTTGAGGGTTAGAAAGGGCTCTAAACAGTTTGTTTTGGTGGCTGATTGAAACATGGACCAAAAGATGGTCTAGAATGTCTGAGGTCGAGATGCCTGATTTACCCTGGGGGGAATTCAAAGGCTTAGAGAGAATGGAATACTAGAATGGATTTACCATGTAAGACCTGCCCTCCCACCCCAGGAATGTCCAGAGGACACACCTTAACCAGGACTGTGAGGAATAAATTTGTAAGACTAACTCCATCTTCCCTGAAGAGCTCTGTGGTTGTTCTTCTCTGTAGTCCAGATATTACTGTGGGAACTGCTGTCATGGAACTAGAATCTTTAAACATTATGGGGATGATCGGATCTCAAGCTGGTAAAAGCCAGGTATATCAGCTGTTAATCACCAAAGACAAGGTGGGCGTGGTTACCACAATGAAAGGGAGACTCAAAGCAGCAATCAAGAGTTTGGGTCTCATAGAACTATGGTGTGGGCTAATAGACCATGGGGTACCTAAAAGTAAAATAGATGGACAGTCTACTAAATTCCTACTTGATTAGTATAAGCAGAAGAGTTCTAGGACAAGTGAACAAAACCCTAACTTGAATTACAGACACAGAGAATCACGGCCCTTAATCAATTCCCAGACTTGAGACAGTTTACAGACCCATAGCCCCTTGAATGAGGAGAAGGCCAGGTGCCCTTGGGGAAAGATCCTGTTACACTGCCAAATATTTATACTGTTAGTCTTCCTCCCAGCTTTCACCAAAGAGATCTACGGCCTTTTCCAGAGTAACTATGCATTGGGGAAAAGGAAATGATCAGACATTTCGGGATTATTAGTCACTGGCTCAGAAGTGACATTAAGCCCAGGAGACCCAAAATGTCATTATGGTCAACCAGTCAGAGAGGGGCTTATGGAGGTCAGGTGATTGATGGAGTTTTAGCTCAGGTCTGTCTCACAATGGGTCCCCAGACCCATTTGGTCATTATTTCCCTATTTCCAGAATGCATAATTGGAATAAATATACTCAGTAACTGGCAGAATCCCCACATTGAATCCCTGACTTGTGGAGTAAAGGCTATTATGGTAGGAAAGGCCAAGTGGAATCCACTAGAACTTTTGCCCCTATCTAGCAAAATAGTGAATCAAAGCAATACCAGATTCCTGGAGGGATTGCAGAGATCAGTGCCACCATCAGGGATTTGAGGGATGCAGGGGTGGTTCCCACCACACCCCCATTCAACTCTTCTATTTATCCTGGGCAGAAAACAGACGGATCTTGGAGGATGACAGTAGATTATTGTAAACTTAACTAGGTAGTGACTCCAATTGCAGCCACTGTCCCAGAGGTGGTATCATTGCTTGAGCAAGTCAACATATCTGGTACCTGGTGAGCAGCTGTTGATCTGGCAAATGCTTTTTTCTCAATTGCCATTACTAAGGACCACCAGAAACAGTTTGCTTTCACCTAGCAAGGCCAGCAATATACCTTCACTGTCCTGCCTCATGGGTATATCAACTCTCCAGCCCTATGTTATAATGTTGTCCACAGGTACCTTGATCATCTCTCCTTCCCAAAAGACATCACACTTGTCCATTATATTGATGATACTATGTTGATTGGACCTAGTGAGCAAGAAGTAGCAATGACTGTAGACTTATTGGTAAGGCATTTGCATGAGAGGATGGGAGATAAATCCAACAAAAATGCAGGGGTCTTATAACTTGGTGAAATTTCTAGGTGTCCATTGGTATGGGGCATGTCGAGATACCCCTTCTAAAGTGAAGGATGAGCTGTTGTATCTGGTCCCTCCTACGACCAAAAAAGAGGCACAAGACTTAGTTGGTCTTTTCAGATTTTGAACAGCCCATTTCTCATTTGGGTGTGCTACTCCAGCTCATTTATTGAGTGACCAGAAAAGCTGCTAGTTTTGATTGGGGACTGGAACAAGAGGAGGCTCTGTGACAGGTCCAGGTTTTGCTGTGCAAGCTGCACTGTCACTTGGGCCATATGATCCAGCAGATCCAATGGTGCTGGAAGTGTCAGTGGCAAATAGAGATGCTGTCTGAAGCTTTTGGCAGGCCCCTGTGGGAGAATCATAACGCAGACCCTTAGGATTTTGGAGCAAAGCCCTGCCATCCTCTGCAGATAACTATTCTTTTGAGAAACAACTTTTGGCCTGCTACTGGGCTTTAGTAGAGATTGAATGCCTAACCATGGGCCACTAATTTACTATGAGACCTGAGTTGCCTATCATGACTGGGTATTGTCTGACCCACCAAACCGTAAAGTTGGGCATGCACAGCAGCACTCCATCATAAAGTGGAAGTGGTATTCAAGATAGGGCTCAAATGGGTCCTGAAGGCACAAGTAAGTTACATGAAGAAGCAGCCCAAATGCCCATGGTCACCACTCCTGCCATGTTACCCCAGCCCACAGCAATGGCCTCTTGGGGAGTTCCTTACAATCAGTTGACTGAGGAAGAGAAAACTCGGCCTGATTTACAGATGCTTCTGCACGATATGCAGGTACCCACCTGAAAGTGGACAGCTGTGACACTGCAGCCTCTTTCTAGAATGTCCGTGAAGGGCAGTGGTGAGGACAAATCCTCCCAGTGGGCAGAACTTTGAGCAGCACACCTGCTTGTTCATTTTGCTTGGAAGAAGAAATGGCTGGAGGTGCGTTTGTATACTGATTCATGGGCTGTTGCCAGTGGTTTGGCTAGATGGTCAGGAAGTTGGAACATGATTGGAAAATTGGTGACAAAGAGGTCTGGGGAAGAGGTATGTGGGTAGAACTTTCTGAGAGGGCAAAAAACATGAAAATATTTGTATCACACATGAATGCTCACCAGAGGGTTACTTCAGCAGAGGAAGATTTTAAAATAATCAAGTGGATAAGATGACCTTTCTGTGACTAGCGCTCAGCCTCTTTCCTCAGCCACTCCTGTCATTGCCCAATGGGCTCATGATCAAAGTGGCCATGGAGGTAGGGATGGAGGTTATGCATGGGCTCAGCAACATGAACTTCTCACCAAGGCTGACTTGGCTACAGCCATGGCTGAGTGCCCAATCTTCCACTGGGAAAATTTTTGCTTCCTGTCCCTGCAACCTTAAGCTCTGCTGGTCTACAAGTCTTAGTCAAAAAGGAGGAGTGCTTCCACCAGGGAATAGAACCATGATTGCATTGAACTGGAAGTTAAGTCTGCCACCTGGCCACTTTGGGCTCGTCATGCCTCTGTATCAACAGGCAAAGAAGGGAGTTACTGTACTGACTGAGGTGATTGATCCTGACTATCAAGGGGAAATAGGACTGCACACAGTGGAGGTAAAGAAGAATTTGCCTGGAATATAGGAGATCCTCTAGGGTGTCTCTTAGTACTACTATGCCCTGTGAGTAAAGTCAATGAAAAATTGCAACAACCCAATCTAAGCAGGACTAACAATGGCCCAGAATCTTCAGGAATGAACAGTTTGGGTCACCCCACCAGACAAAGAACCAGAGCCAGCTGAGGTGCTTGTTGAGGATGAAGGAAACATGGAATGGGTAGTGGAAGAAGGCAGTGATAAATACAAACTTTGATCATGTGAACAGTTACAGAAACGAGGACTGTAATGGTTATGAATATGTCTTGTTTTGTTATGAGTATGATTGTATATGTACCTAAAATGAATATCTTTGTTTTCTTCCCTTTTTCCCTTATCATATGACATAAGTTGTATTAGTTTCATGTCATAATATTTAAAGATGTCAAGTTTAAGAGTGAATAATAGAGAAGGTGAGGGGGCTTGGGGGTCCTCGCCCGGGAGAGAGAGGTGCTGCCGTCCCCTCCCCAGAAGGCCGCGTCCTCCAGTCTGCCGGGGCTCGCCGGCACACACACCAGCCCCCATGGAAGTCCCATGCCAGCAGGTCGCGGGGCCCCTGCCCGTGAAGCAGGAGGACCAGGTCGCCGAGGGCCTGGCCCTGGACTCCCCTTGGTGCCGCTTTCGCCACTTCCACCTGGGCGACGCGCCGGGCCCCCGGGAGGCGCTGGGCCTGCTCCGCGCCCTGTGCCGCGACTGGCTGCGGCCTGAGGTGCACACCAAGGAGCAGATGCTGGAGCTGTTGGTGCTGGAGCAGTTCCTGAGCGCCCTCCCCGCCGGCGTCCAGGCCCGGGTGCGCGGCCGGCGGCCGCAGAGCGGGGAGGAGGCCGTGGCCCTGCTGGAGGAGCTCTGGGGACCAGCGGCCTCCCCGGGTCGCCCGGCAGAGTCAGTGCTGGAAAAGAAGATGGTGGGGCGATTCCCGTAGGAGACCCTGCGCCCGGGGTCGAGGTGCCGGCGCCCGGGGCCGCCCAGGCCGCGCGCCCCTACAAGCAAGAGCCTGGCAGCCCCCCGCTGGCCCCCGGTCTGCCCGGCTTCCTGGCGGCCCTCGGCGCCGCGTCCTGCTCACGTGCGGCAAGACGTCCCTGAAGCCGGCGCACCTGCTGCGCCACCGGCAGAGTCACTCGGGCGAGAAGCCGCACGCCTGCCCCGAGTGCGGAAAGGCCTTCCGGCGCAAGGAGCACCTGCGGCGCCACCGCGGCACGCACCCCGGCGGCCCCGGGCCCGCCCTGCGCCCGCTGCCCGCCCGCGAGAAGCCGCACGCCTGCTGCAAGTGCGGCAAGACGTTCTACTGGCGCGAGCACCTCGTGCGCCACCGCAAGACGCACTCGGGGGCGCGGCCCTTCGCCTGCTGGGAGTGCGGCATACGGCTTCGGGCGCCGCGAGCACGTGCTCCGCCACCAGCGCATCCACGGGCGCGCGGCCGCCGGCGGGGGCGGCACGGCCGGGCAGGGCCCCGAGGGAGGCGGGCCCTTCCCGCCCTGGCCCCTGGGCTAGCGCGCCGCCCGGTCGCCCTGCTGCCGCTGCGGACGAGCAGTTTGTTCCCTGCCGTTCTCCAGGACCTCCTCCCCCGCCCCTCTCCGTCACCCCCGCCCCTTTCTCTTCCTTCCCTCCCTGCGCTCAACCTTCAAAGGCTCTGTTCTCTCTCCTTTCCCGCCGCTGCCCGCCCTCCCTGACTTGCTCCTCTCCCCCCTTGTAAATGGTGTTTCCAAGTCTCCTCCTCTTTCCGCCCTCTCCCTCCCCTAAGAGAGTGGGAGCAGACCGGAGGCTCCGAGACCCCCTAGGGGCCAGGCCTGCCAGGAGCTGTGAAGAGGAGCCAGGGACCCCTTCTTCAGGAGGAGGCTGGTGAATAGGGGGCTGGGTCTTGTCCCCAGGACCCCCTCCCCTCACAGGACACGTGAGCGTGCAGAAGGGAGGGGCTGAGATGGACTTGTTGGCCCCCCTCTCCTCTGCGACCCAGGAAAGCATGAGGTGGACAGAGATGCCTGCTCTTGGGGAGTTGGTTGGAGAGGGTGGTCACAGCACCCGGAGAGCAATAAAAGCGTACAGCGTGCAGCTGGGGGAAAAAAAAAAAGAGTGAATAATACCCAAGGACTTATACTCTATTCTGGAGGGAATTAGTGTGCTTCTGGTTGTACGCAGGACAGTTGAATATTGTTAGGCAGAAATATATATGTGTATATATATATATATATATA
>JAQZBX010107028.1:0-10692 GCA_029593785.1 Cabassous unicinctus
TGTAACCCTTCTGTGATCTAAACCTTCCTTGAAGATGAAGCCCATAAAATAACCAAATACAATTAATAGGAAAGTGAAATAATAATGATGAGATAAAATACATGGAAACTCAGAAAAAAAACTTAAAAATAAAATATAATTAAAGGATTGGGACATTCAAAAAATGGGAAAAAAAACAAAAAAAAATTTTTTTTAATTATTTTTTTTCCTTTTATCACTGCATTATCGGGTGTCCAGTCTGTACCGTGGCACCTTCCCCCTCTCACTCCCCAGTGTCTCCCAAATTTTCATTTAATTTTCAAAGAAGTTTTAGGTCACAGCAAAGTCACACACAGAATACTAGAGACTCTCATATACCCAACCTCCTCCCCCTTTCCTCACCTCATATTAAAACCTTTTTGTATGTGGGTGGTAGCATTGTTATAACTGTTATACAGATAGTGAAACATAACTACTAAACATTGTCAATGTTTTACAGTATAGTTTACAATTTAGATGGTACAGTTTAATAATTTTTTATGATATTTACCATGTCCTGTGTCCATTACTGTAAGGTAATGAAAAACATTTTCCCTGACCACTAAATACCCCATTTGATCTTTTCTATTCCTTCCTCTCCATCCCCCTGGGGAACATGACACCCATCTGACTCATTGGATGACAATTTTCTTTCAATGATTAAGTGGTACATCATTAGCCATTGGGGAAATGGAAATTAACACCATAATTAGTTATCACTACACATTGCACACTATCAGAATAGCTAAAATAAAAAATAGTAACAACTTCAAATACTGGCAAGGATTCAGAGAAACTATATCACTCACACATTGTTGATGAAAATAGAAAATGGTACAGACACTTTGGAAAACAGTTTGGCATTTTCTTAAAGTACTAAGCTTGCAACTACCATAAGACCCATCAATTGCATTCCTGGGTATTTATCACAGAGAAATGAAGACTTATGTTCATATAAAAATCTGTATATGAATCTTCATGGTAGTTTTATTTGTAATATCCCAGTCTGGAAACAACCCAGATGTCCTTTCATGGTTGAATGGTTAAACAAACCATGGTACATCCATACCATGGAAGGAATACTATTCAGCAATAAAAACTGAACCAACAACCTAAATGAATCTCTAAAGAATTATGCTGAGTGAAAACAGTCCATCACAAAATACATAAAGTCACTCTTAAATATATATTATATATTATATAATGTACATAATGTACATTATGTTCTATATGATTCTATTTATACAACTTCTTTTAGGAGGTACTGGTGATTGAACACAGGACCCCGTACATAGGAAGCAGGGACTCAACCACTTGAGCTACATCCACTCCCCTATAACATTTTTTAAATGACATAGATATAATTATGTATATAGATATAATAAACATAGATATAAGATATGACATAGATATAATAAATTAGTGGTTGCTAGTGGTTAAGGAGGGGAAAGGAGTGGAAGGGGAGTGGTTATGATTATAAAAGAGCAACATGAAATATTCTAAGGTGATGGAAATGTTCTGTATCTTGATGGTTTCACTATCAATATCCTGGTTGTGATGTCGTACTACAGTTTTGCAGGATGCTACCATCGGGGAAAAGTGGTTCTAAGGTACACATGATCTCTCTACCATTTCTTACAATTGAATGTAATTCTATAATTATCTTTATAAAAATTATCACAAATTTAAAAGTTTATTTTAAAACTTGGAGATTTTGTAATAGCTGTACCTGTATCTCCATTCAAATTTCTTCCCCATAAAGACCTAGGCCAAAATAGGTACCACGCCAGGGATGGGAACAACTCTACTAAAAACCAGAAGATATGTTAGAAGGGTTTTTAATGGCAAATATTCAAATTTTAGGCAAGCTTTAGAGAAGTTTGGAATAGGAGGTAGATTGAGAATGATTTTTTTTTAAATCTCTAATCAGGACCAAGATAAAAGATCTTGGATAAAAGAACCATCTTGAGGAATTCATCAATTCATCTCTCCTTCTATCCCTCAATCCATCCATCTATCAATCCATCCAGTAGTAATCGATTACCCCTTTGAAACTAGCCATTGTGCTATCAACTAAGAACACAGAGAACTAATGTATTCCACACCCTCAAGAATTTTAGTGTAATGATTTAGACAAAGAAAACACAAACAATTAAGGAAAAAAATGAAAAGAGCTATGGTTGATGTAAGTTCAGCATGGTAATGAAACAAAAGAAGGAAGCTCTAAATTTTTGTTCCTAGTGCCTTTACAGGGTCCTATGGGCATGTAAAATTTAGCCAAGGGGAGAAGGAGTGGAGGTTACTCCAATGTTCTGTTTGGGAATTACTTGCTTGCAAGAAATGGGAACTCAAATAAATTCATGCTAAAAAGTAGTTATTGGAAAGATACAGGTGAATCCAAGAGGCCTTGGGCCAAGTACAAAAGATCCTCATGGGAAACTGAGTGCTCTCGTCTAGTTTCCTGCACTCTTATGGTCCCCAGCGGCAACATATGACTCTTTTTGCATGTGTGCTTTACTCTGCTAAATTCTCTTAGCACCTTTTGTTTCTCTGCTCTCAGATAAATTCAGCCCACAAAACTCATTGGCACCAACTCCAAACCTAAATATATAGATTTTACTGATGGACTCACCATAGATAACAGCATTCAAATTTCTTAGGATAATCTATTTGCTAGCTAAAATCAGATGTCCACTCATCCAGTTAACCGTGGCTGGGCTGCACAGAGTAATATGGAAAAGAGAAACAGAGAAACTAAGCTCTGAAAAATGATGTAATAGTTAAGCCATCCTCAAAGAAAATATCCAGCTTAAACAGAGGTACAGAATGGTAAAAGACTGTGATGCACTGAGGGAAATAAAATACTTCAACATGATGTCATGTTGGATAGCAATGGTTCCCAAACTTTTCAGCAAGTTAGACTCACCTGAAGACCTTTGAAATTTTCCAATGCCCAGGTCATACCCAAGATAAATTAAATCACACTACCTGGGAGTAAGGACACAGTCATGTAGGTTTTTATTCCAATATGCACATAGGCTTGAAAACCACTAGTGCAGAGAGTAGAAATTCTCAAAATTTTGCTGTACATTAGAATAACCTGGGGAGCTTTAATAATACCAATGCTTTTCCTGCATCTCATACCAATTAAATTGGAATGTCTAGAGTGGGACCCAGGCATCAGTAATTTTTATTAAAGTTCCCCCAGGTGATTCCAATATGCAGCAAAGTTTGAGAACAGTATTATAGAGTATAAGAGAAAAGAACAGAGAGTAAATGGGGAAAAATATAAGAACCACTAAATAGGCAATGGCAAGACAAGGAAGATCTTGTTTACAATTCAAAAAAAGAAAAGAAAAAAAAGGAAACACAAGAATTGCATAGATGATAGCAAAGAAGGAAGCAATGGGATAAGATTTGCATTTGAGAGAGATTACCCTATAAAGGATGAGGTAGAATCTCCCAAATGTGGCCACTGATAAACTACACAAGAATCACTCCCAGTGCTGGTTTGGAAAAAAAAAAAAAGTCTCCAATTTTCAGAGTCTTTGATTTAGTCAGTTTGAGATGATGATAAGAAATGCGCAATTTTCACAAGGGTGAAAGGTGAATTTCATACACAGCTTAAAACCACTGGACTTGACAAAGGCCAGGCTGGATGTGAAGAGACCATTTGAGACTATTTCAGTCATTCAAGTGAGAAAAAATGGAGGTCTGCACTGATTGTCAATGCAAGGATATTAAGGAGGTAGAATTTTCCTGCTATGGTGATTTGATTACTTCCGGGAGAGTAAGGGAGAGGGAGATGTCAAAGATGGCTTGCAGTTTGTGTTTTGGATAACAGATGGATGGTGATGCTATTTCCCAAAATGGAAGTTACAAGAAAACTCAGGTTGGGAGCTGAGGGTGGGGAACATAGTAGAATGAGTCCAGTATGTAGCAATGTGTCTGACACATTAGTAAATATTTAACTGAATGCTGTATCTTAGTTATGTTAAATTTAAAGTCTTACAGGAATACCTATTTGCAAATAGAATATATAGGTTGAAGTTCAAGAGGAGAGGTGTAGGCCTGTGCACCATGATTATCATTACTAATTACTGGTGGAAATAAAAATTGTGCCACTAAAATATTGATCTATGATGTAATATTAGTAAGCCAAATGTGAGAAAAATACTCTTGGATGAGGAGACAAGAAGACAAACCAGAATCTGTCTGATTATACTTGGGTTACTGCAGGAATTCGTCCTGCAAATTCTTGCGAAGCTCTGTCCAGCAGAGTCCACAATGGCACAAGTGAAATTACTATGAACACAGTGGTTGAGAGAGGTAAGGGGGAGAACAGTTAAAGGAGCGATCCTCCTTTGCTGATTCCCGTCACGGTTTTTATTATCTTTTCACAAAGCATATACATGCAGGAGCTCAGAAAGTTCCGGGCTGCGCAGGAGATAATGGAGAAGCAGAAAACTCTAACTAAGTAACAGTGTAGAGTAAGAAAGTTTTATTGTTTTCAGCAGGAACTGATAACAGCAGCTATTTCCCATGCAGCAGTATATTACTTGTGCAGCAAAGCAGGTTTTAACTGTTTCAAAGATATTTTAACTAAAGCGTTCCCACAGGTTACCTCTGTGTACACTCACCATTTCTCAATGCCCCTTGCTAACACAGTTGAAAGCTGAGATTCCACAGTCCAACTGACAAGCAATCTTGGAAGATGCCTCTTTGGTCTACCTCTTTAGTCCTTTAAGGACATTCTCAATGCCAAGCTTGGCCAAGGATACCCCTCACTTGGGTTCTGAAGCTTGTAGCTCTTAGTGCAACCTACCTTAGAGAGTCATATGCCAGCAATTAAACCACTGTGCTTTTCAATTGTGAAAACAAAGAGTCTCATTATTCCAACTTTGGGGGGCAATATAGAGTTATCCATCCATTTTCCAAAGAGCTACTACTATCCTATTTGTGTTCAGAAGGGCCTTTCTACTTCCTAACCTGATCTGAGATACCCTCAAGATAATTTGCCTTCCTAAGGTAATAGTTCGATCAACTCACTGCCTGGAGCAGGGATATAAAAATGCAATACACATTAAATTATCAGTATGGTATCCTGCTCAATACATTTTGGAACAGACCATTTAATGTCTCTACCTATCAGATCCTCTGTCATTAATGTAATAATTATTTCCTTTCCCAGCTCCCTCTATAGGTAACCATGGACTCTGGATGGACTGCTAGGACCCAACAGACCATTCTGCAAATTGAAAACATTGTGAGGTTCAGAAAATTAACCCAAGGATTGTAGTGAGGACATAGGTTAGGGTTTGTTATGCTCATTTAGAATAAAATTAAATACGTGTAAAGAAATGGAGTTGAGACCTCACCTGAGAGTGACAAAGTAAGAGAATGTTGCAGAAATATCTACGAAGTGCACAAGGTTATTTGTGCCATCTGTTGGCCACTGAAATGAGTCCTTGGAGAGGTTTAGCCATCTAGGTCCAAGTTCCATTTGAAGAAATGAACATATAAATCCCACCAGTGGCACTGACAACAGAACATCATTAGTGGTAGTGTTAAATCTGACATGGACTGGAGATTTGCTTTGAATACAAAATAGTCTCAGCCATGAGAATGTCTGTAAGCCAATATCACTCCTAGAAAAACAAAGAAAACTGTACCGCTGTATACCTTCTAAGTCTTTGTTATAAACTGCCCAAAACCAACTTGGTATTTTTTAATTGTAGGATTATTTTTGATAAATGCCCAAGCCCCCAATGATTATTGGGCTGGCTATCAGGTGGCGTACTAATAGTGCTATAATAGAAGAAGTCTCAGCCACACAAACTTAAAAACACATACAAACGTTTACTAGCACAAAAGCAGTCACATGACATTTCATCTCTCTCCTTGTAGACCAAGATAAACACCTTTCATGACAGTTTCATTCCAAGGCAAACGTGACAATATTCTAATAGGACGTCCAGCTAATCTGGTCAGATCAGATTACACGATCTTCTAAGCGTGGAACACAGGACCAAATGAGTTTTAGATTCATTTCCGAGTGCCACCCCCAAAGATTGCTGGGATCCCCAGATTCTAATATCTGGTGCCTACAAGGAGAGAAGTGCCAGTATAATATTTCTAACCAACTACACTCTTTAGTCATTATTCATTTCACCAATGAAGAATTTATTTCTTACATTGCATATGGCTAGTGTGTGCTTCTTTGGGTTGGGGACCTGAGATTATGCATTTCTAACAAGCTTATAGATGATGCCCAAGCTGCTAGTCTCTGGAATACACTTTGATTAGTAAGACGCTAATGCTGATTTAGGTAGTAATACTGAATTGCCTGCTTGAGCCTACTCTGATGTACAGACTCTTGGATTAGAGTCTTTCAAATGCTCACT
Organism: Cabassous unicinctus; assembly: GCA_029593785.1. Taxonomy (NCBI): domain Eukaryota; kingdom Metazoa; phylum Chordata; class Mammalia; order Cingulata; family Chlamyphoridae; genus Cabassous; species Cabassous unicinctus. The sequence continues at coordinate 6,423 of JAQZBX010107028.1, forward strand.
AACTATCTCTGAAATGTGGATTTGAACAGGATGTGTCAAATGTTAAACAACAGTTCTTTGGGTCTAAATTGAAGTTAATTTTCTCACATGCATATGTACCATACAGTTTCTACTGATGTATTTTAAAGCAAAGTACAGACAATATCATGGTCTATCCAAATGGTATGGCCACAAATATCACATTTCAAATGCCCATTGGGGAAAAAGGAGAATAGAGACGTGTCATTGCCCTGAGTAAAATTTTGTACAAGCAGTACCCACCTAGCTCATCTTCCTCATGGAAGCCTGAAAATTTCCAAGCAGAGCACAGTAATCAGGCATCTGTCTCCCAGTCCAATTCGTTTAGACACGTTGCACTTAAGCATTAGACTCTATGTTTCCTCCTTCCCCAATGGGAAATATAAATCCATTGGATGAAATTTTATCATGAACTTTATTTATTTACAGGCTTGTAAAGCAATATTCTCATTCACTGGTATTGGAACCACATATTAATTGAATATGTTAAGCACCCATCAATATTAAATACAATAGGCTCCGCTGATATCAAAGTGCATTGTTTATGCCAATTCCATCTAACTAAATGAGGCAAGTTCTTACCCCAGCCAACTAAAGATTTATACATACGCTATAAAATATAATCTCTTAAGTTATTGTTGCTTTGATTTGTAAGAAAATATTTTGGGTTATATATTCTGCCACTAGGCACATAATGGCATGAAAATACATATGAATATACATATCTACTGATGGTTATGTTTTGCACTGATATTATCATGAATGCAGCTCAGAAGCTCTACAAGCCTCTATATTTACTAATGGTCTTGGGTTAGTAATTTCTAAAATAACTCAAAGCTTTGACCCTGCTTCTAAATAATTCAGAAGCTTTGAGTTTGAAATTTTTGGTCTCTGATTTAACTAAGTAGTTTATTATTGGCCACAATTAATTGGTACAATTCCTTCAATTAAGTTCTAAATTAAATATTTTTTGACACTGACCTCATATTTGCTAAGCACTTATCCAAAAATCTGGGATATGTTGATTAATATTATATGGATTTGAACCCTCAGGTGTTTATAATCTGGTGAGACAGATATGAATAAACAATAATTGATTGTTATAATAGAGTAAAATAATTGCTGTAATGTCATGTAGAAAATAATTCAGGGTAAGAGATCAACTGGAGAAACTTCACAGAGAAAATGACAGTGGGAATGCAAAATGTTGAGAAGAAGGAGAACATTCTCAATAGAAAGAAAACCCATGAACAAGAAAGGCACAAGAGCAGAAATGTGGCAGTGTATTCAGGCATCATCGAGCTTTGGTTAGTGGCAGGAATTGAGGCTGGTAAGTCGAGCAGCATCATGACATAAAGGACCTGTTGTGCCAAATTAAAGCATGTGGACTTCATCCAGAAGGCAATATTTCTTCAAAGAAGGTTTTAAAGGAAATGGGTGGTGTGAGATACGATTTTGAAAAAAACAACTCAATCATTGACTCAGTTAGAGGGAAAATAAACTGAAGGCATGGAGATCAAGTGACCACTGCAATATTGAGCAGGACAGTCCAAAGGCTGAATCTGCTCAATGGCAATGGACACAAATTCTAGAAATACCAGGTGGTAGATCTGACAGATGTGCAAGTGTTTGGATAGAGGATGCAGGAATAGCCACCCCTCCTGTGAGAGTTTGAGATTATTTTTGAATCCCAAAAAGAGAAAGATTATGTTCATAAACTAATCTGTTCCTCTGGGTGTGATACCCTTTGATTGTATTAAATTCAAAGGTTTTACGTTTACTTGGTAAAATCAATTTAAAGCTTTTGATTTGACCACTCCGTAAAATGTGACTCAGGTTGAGTCCCTGCCCCTTTGGTGGGTCTGATATAAATGGACACTCACTCAAGAAGAGAGAGAGAGCTCTGTCATTTTTCATCCTGGAGCCCCAGGGAAAGATAAACCATTCACCTTATTTTGCAGCTTAAAGAGAGAAAGCCCTGAGAGACAAGCCCTATGTCAGCCTACAGCTGAGATCCGGAAGAAACTGGGGCCCACGGAGCCTTAAGAAGAAGAGGATGCCCAGGAAGGAGAGACCACGCAGAGATCAGTGACCATCTTACTTCAACACAGGGCAGCTGACTTTGGTGAGAAAGCAGCCTTGAGTCGGACTCTTTAGGGCCTTGTAACTGTAAGCTTTTACCTCAAATAAATACCCTTTATAAAAGCCAACAGATTTCTGGTACTTTGCATCAGCACTCTTTCAGCAGAGTAATACACCTCGCATTTATATAATGTGAGATAAAGTGCAGATTGTTTGATGATATCTTAATGGTTGACTTAAAATATAACCTGTCCAACCTTAGCCTTCCTTCAGTTCTCTTTTCTGAACAAGATGGATTCTCTAGAAGGTATTGAGTTGGCAATAAAATAAACTTGATACATGAATCAAAATACTATCATCACTAGTACAGCCCACTTTGCATGTCTGCTATATAGGATATTGGGATTCTTCTAGGAAATATGACTGTTGAATCATTTGCATTTGCATTTGGTTACATGTGATTGCAACCTGACCACTGTGAATAAACTAAAAAAGGATTAATTTTAAAAATGCATTTCTGCAGTGTTATACTATCCAGAAGGCTCCTATTCATACTTCAGTCCTTAGAAATGTGCTTCAGGGCAACCCATGCAGACACTGCAATGGGGGTGGAGTACTCTGAAGTTTTGCAATGTGGTGGCCTTGTGATAAGGAGGCAGTCAGGTCTGAGCCAATTGCATGAGTTCCAGTTTTCTGATTTGCCATCTTTAGCATGTGTTTTCCACCTAACTACAAGGTGACTCATACAACCCCATGGTTTGTGTCCACATTCTGGGCAAGAGGAAAGCAGAAGGGTGATAGACAGAGATCTTTCCCCTCTAAAGTCTTTTCCTTTTGGAAGGATAAAGGACAACCACTCAGAACGCTTGCCTATATCCCATGGCCAGAACTGATTTTGCATTGCCTCCTCTAGCTGCAAAAGAGTCTGGGAAAGTGAGTATTGTGTTGCCCAGAAAAAAATAGGATCCTGTTAGTAAAGAAAAATGGAGTAGGGATATTTATGAAAGAAGCAGAACCACCATATTCAGTTAATGAAATTCGGACACTGCCCCAAGAGAATGAGATGACTAAGACCAAAGAAAATGCACCTCATGCTCACTTGAACATTCTATATATTTTGTATATTTCTTTTATCGTCTCTCTCTTTCCACTTGAAAATAAGTTCCATGTGGGCAGGGATTTTTGTGTCTCCGGTTAAATTCTTTATTCCCCAAAGCATAGTACAATGATGGGTACAAAGTAGTTACTTAATATATATTTATTGCATGAATAAATCAGTATTCACCCTGAGCCAGGGAGTCAGGGGGTCTGAGCTCTCCTTTTTAACATGGTAGAAAGGGAATAAGGGAGGAACCAAGTATTTGCTGCTGAGATGTTATACATGTGGACTTCTTTCTGAAGCTCTTTGGAACTTTAAAGAGAATCTTTTTAAAGAATGATCCACAAATTTATCAAGTAATATGAATGAATGATCTATTAATTACCTTTCATAATAGGCTAGTAATTGCCTCTGCTTTGTTCTGGGAATTACCTCAAATTAAAGAATGTAACTACAAAGATATTATGGGTCATAAGGATTAAAAAATAAAATTTAAAATGCTTACCTTCCAATTATAAATAAATCAACATCAACTGAATATGTTTGAAGATACTCAGGCATCTCACCTGACTTGATATCTTAAGAACAAAATAATTGTTAAATGGCTCATTAAATTCCATTAAAGATAACTTAATTCCATTAAGATAGCTTAACTGTGTAGTTCTATTGACATAATAAAAATCATTAAATAACATTTTATAAAATCAGAATATGTACCTTAAATGCACTGTTTTCCATCAATAAATAAACAAAATGCACATTTCTGCTTCTACGTTCCCAGAAATTGGAAAACAAATAAACAAATAAAACTTTATACATAAAAAGATAGAGACATCAACATTGTAGATAAAAAATGGTATGTATGATTGAAGATAGGGCATTTTGCAATAGAAAAAATCCTAGACTCAAAGAGAACCATGCTCAAATCCCAGAAGTACCATTTACTCACTATGCATCCTTGAGTAATGCACTACAAATTTCAACAGTCTAGATTTCTGATCTATGAAATGAAGATTTTAATATCTTTTCCTAGTGTTGCATAAATGATTTAGTGGGAAAAAACAAGCAAAT
>JAQZBX010107029.1:0-10693 GCA_029593785.1 Cabassous unicinctus
TTAGAAAAAAAAAAAAGCTAGATATTAAAAAGAGATGTCAACATTAATCTAATGTTATTATTCTTACAAAAAATTATCTTGTTTTTGAAATTGTATAATATTTTCCATAACATATATTATTTATGTTAATATATACTCAGTTTACTGTTATTTTTAAATAAAGTATTTTTAAAGTTTCTCAGTCTTAATTTCTAATATGATAAATACTGATAGATATAAACCATAAAAAATAAAATTTCTTTGTGATCCTGGAATAATTTCTCAGAATTTATATGTTACTAAATCCAAAAGTTTGAGAGCTACTGTTTTAGAACTTCCCCAAGATAAAATTCTCAATTCAAATAGAATAGTTCAACATGACTTGCTAAGAGATAATTCCATGTGCTAATCCCCTTTCTCATTACTGACCTCTTCCCATTGTTGTATACAAATATGATACATTTTAAAATTTTTACATTCCATGAACTAATTTTAGTCTATTCTTTTCCAGTATAACATCCTTGAATTCTAAATTTCTCTGCCACTTGTGGATGTTAATATTTGATCTGTGCCATTCCATTATTTCCAGTTTCAGATATTGAAACCTCCTTATCCAACCAGAAAGCAAATTCCTTTGAATATTATATATATAGATAGATAGATGCAAATATATCTAGACATACACATACACACACATATATGATGGGCACAAAGAATGAGTTAAAAAAAATTCTTGTTGATTTATTCAAGATTGGGTCATGGCCATCAACGAGACTATTTACAATATCACAAACCCTATCATTTCTTCTAGAGTCATTTTTATAAATATATCTTATATTCATTTTAAGCCTTTTGTTTTTCCTTTATGTTTGACAGAGTAAGTTGAAGGCTCATAATGTGCTAATGTACAATATAACATTTTGTAAACTAAATTTCTACAACTCATTGAAAGATATAATATATTAAATACTAAAATAATCTGGGTACACTGATAGGAAATAATTTTATATATAGCATATATTTGTTGTATTTTACTGAGTGTAAATCTGGATGGTATCTTAGAGCCTTTTAAAACAAAGAAACTTATCTGGACTGTGAAGCAATAGCTTTGAGTGAATTGACTAGTCTCCAAAAGGAGACTTAAAATACATAAGGGTTAAACAACTTGATCACTAAGATTGGTTGAAATAAGAGTTTATTCATAGAGCATGACTAGAATTCAATGACAATATTAACATCATTTATTATAGCACTTTACTAGATTAGCCTTCTTATCCAAAGTGATGCTAAAAATAGGATGAAATTTAATCCAACAAATGTTTATTTTCTATGGCCCAATTAGTAGACTACAGGCTGAATTCATAGTGCAAACATAAAGGGAAATACAGGTATAACATTTCTCTGAATTCATAGTGCAAACATAAAGGGAAATATAGGTATACTTTTTGTTTACCAAGATGGGGGCACAAATAAACTACAGTATTCTCAAGTCACTGATTTTATTTCTGCTACAGTCTTAACCTAAGTATTTTGGGGAAAGCATCAGAGATGCTCATAAGCTATTTATTTGCTTGCTTTTTATTCCTCCTTTGTCCAGACTTGTGAACAATTTGTCACAACTGAAAATCTCCAAATGCAATATATATATATATTTTTTGAGGTACTGGGGCCAGGAATTGAACAAATGCAAAATTTAGTAAAAACAAAAACAAAACATGACTCCAACTGTCACTTAGTTCTTGTCAAAATAATTTCCTTGCATAATATAATTGCTATTTTCTCAAAAAGTCATGGGGTATAATAGCAGTTGTATAACTAAATTTATACAAAAATAATTTCCTTTCAATATAATCACTATCATTTCAAAATCTTATGATTGAATTATTTAATAGCATTTTTAAATCAGTTTTAACTATGAGCAAATGGACTGAAAATCTATTTCAAACTTTTTCATTAATACAGTCACTAAGTATTTACTCAGTGACTCTTTGGGGCTTTGCATTGTTAGGGGTAAGAATGGGAAAAAGAAAGTTTTTCCCATAAAGAGCTAAACATCTAATAAAGATGATTTTCTAAAATTTTCCAATAGATTAAAATTATATTGGAAAAATGCAGTTGCATGAAAGGAGAGTTCTTCAAATATACTTTAAAAATACTTTATTTAAAGTGTTTGCTTCTGAATAATGGAAGGAGAAAAACATCTAACTCCAGATATTTTTAGATGACGTTTATTCTTCTACTTTCAGTCTTACCAAACTCTCAATTATTTTATTAACTAGTGAGGAGAGAGATTTAAGTGGTTTCAATTATAATATGATGTGTTAAAATATTGCAAATGGAAGAAGAATGCCAAATTTCCCATCACATCTTTCAATTACTCTTGTAAAATGAGAAGCCAGCCCAGAAATGTAGTATTCACTATTTTAAAAATTCTTTGCACTTCAGGACTGAGAGAAATAGAACAAAGGTGGTCTCTTCTCAAACTGAATTCCCTGCTCCCTGTCTGCCTCACTCTCCCACATTCCTGTCTGGGTCCTGTCTAACCCTCCCACATTCTTGCTGGAATCCTAATCTCAACAAGTTAAACCCCACATTCCTACACTTCCACCTGCAGCTCATCCTCCTGAAACCCATGTCAGTAAGAGTGTCCCTCCATGATTGGGCTAGTTTTCGTGCTTAAGATTGTAAGCCCTTAGTCCCAGGCCAATGGGGAAATGGGTGAGACAGGGAGGGAGGGAACTGGGACATTGCATCAGGGTCAGCATATATTCTTTGTTCTCGCACTGAGCACGGACGCCCCCTCCTCCCCCCACTCTCATTAGCCTGGGTGTGCGCCCTTTCTCATGAGAAAAAAGTAAATTACTGCTGCTTCTAGTCCAATTCTCTGTCTTCAGAACTTTTGAGTAAATGGTCACCATCCCACTCAAGTTAACATCTTTTTAAAGCTATTTCTGTGCCCTGGAGACATATGTGGATTCAATGAGAATGAGTTTTGTGTAACTCATGTGTGGGTAACAGCGCGAAAATTATTTGCACTTTAAAAAAAAAAAGCAATGGAGATGAATACATTGGAAGTGGGAGCTCAGCAAGAAAATAAATAATAAATCAGGGAAAGGTATAAAAAATAAGACAAGGAGCGAAAGGGATAACCTGCTATGAATTGTCTTTCCAATTCCAACTTCCTCCTTATATGTAAATGTGTAGTGTTTTGTTGTTGAAGATGATGATGATGTTGCTGTTGTTGTTTCATAGACCAAATAAGGGAAAGGGTGCCTCCAGTATTTACCAGTAGTTTCAGTCACTTTGAAGAGATATCTTAGAAGCCTACGGTGGGAGGCTTTTACCAGTGATCCATGCGAATATTTCTTGAGCACCCACTATAAACCAAATGCCAAACATTTAAGATGAGTGTTCCTTTATCAATATATTTTCTTGGTCTCTTGGAAAACCAGAATTCCATAGCAATAGAAGAGCACAACAGAAGGTTTGGACGCCTTAAACTGTAAACTTGTATGGACAGATTTTCAGGTAATAGTATCTCAGTATGCTGACTATTATGCACACATTGAATGGCTTATCTTAAAGTTCATGAGAGTTTGAAATGCACTTATACAATAAGGCTTTTGAAGTTCTAGTCACAGACTGCTTAGAACCATTTCCCAGAAACATTTCTCAAAATGTGGTCTCTCAAAATGTGTTTTCAGTAAGTAGAGATAAAGCAGTAGTGTTCTGCAAAAGGCTTTGTATACTCTATCCCTTTCTTGGGACTCAAAAAGAAACTTAGCTTAGAAAGGCTGGATAAAGTTTGTCCTACAATAAATTCACTAGCTCGTCTTCAATTTTCAACCTAGCCTTTTCATGAACTTACTTAGCAAGGCATCCAATTTATCTTAAAAATAATAATATCCAATGCAACTATTTCCACAATATGAATTTGAACAACGCTATTCTAAAGGAAATGTATTAGTCAGGGTTCTCTAGGGAAACAGAATCAACAGGAGACATCTGCCAATAATAAGAGATTTTATAACAGTCTCTCATGAGACCACGGGGATGCACAAGTCCAGGTTCCGCAGGCAGGCTGCAAACCAGGGGCTCAGACCAAAGTTCAATGAAGGTCCTTGATGAGCTTCCAGAAATGTTGGCTGTCCAAAGACAGGCTGGGAAATTCTCTCTCAATACTGAAATCACTTCCCCTTATAAGGCATTCAACTGACTGGATAAAGCGTCACTCATTGCTGATGGCACTCTTCCTGGCTGATGTAGATGTAATCAGCTCTCTATGCAGTAAACTCACTGGTAACTAAAGTCCATAAATGTCCTTGTATTACAATTAGCCCAGTGCTTCCTTGACCAAACAACTGGGCACAATTACCTTGCCGAGTTGACACATTAGCCTAACCATCACAGGAAACATCACTTTTTTATGAAAAGAGAAAAAAAGAGCAGGAATAACAGAAGTCCTATTATCACCTATTAGAAAATGCTTTAAGTCTTCTATTAAATGCTTTTATTAAATGCTTTATTAAATGCTTTATTAAATGCTTTGCGTCGTCTATGTTGTTTCCTCATCTAGGTGACTCTTAAATTATCTTAATGCTCTAAAGTTAAATATTTTATTTTTGAAGATCTTTCCTTTCAGAATCACTTTGTGCATTGTAAACTCCTTATGCAAAAAAGATTATATTTATACATTATATTATTGGTTATAATGTTTTTGGATTGTATATACCAGTAATTCTTTTTCTTTTCTTTTTTTTTTAAATACGGGACCTACATGGGTTACCAATTTATGACTTTGAATTATGGATTTAACATCAATAGCTAAGACCTACCATCATATATCTTCACTGTCATTTTATAAAAGAAAATCTTTCTTAACACCAAAATCCTGGAAGAGCATATATTTAAGAACAATAAACATAATCTCTATTCATAAATTCATTCATTATAATTATTTTCCTATTTCTCTAAAAACCAACTTCATAAAGAGAGCAATGCTAAACTAAAAGCTAGCATTTGCAAAGTATATCACTCAGTATAGATATTTCTAGGTTATAGAATTCCTGACTAGAATATTTACTATTTCTGAAATATCTCCAAAATTTATTAATAGTGTTTTATATTTCCATTTAAATTTAGAATAAGGATAACATTAATTACAGCTTTTTGGCTTAGTTTAGTTATCTAACTATGAAACTTTAAACATTAAATCCTTTTGTATTTTGGACCACATTAGAATTATGTACCAGTGTTGTTAAACACTTCAGATACTAATTAAATTTTTAAATTTTCTTAATTTGTGAATTCACTTATAATGAATGTATTTTGTGATCAGCACCCTGAAAATAGAAATATTTATAAATTAGATGTCTAAAATTGCTAGTTAATATTAGAAGTCAGAATGAGCAGATAGGACAATAAGATGTCAATTTCAAATAGTTGTTTTTATAACAAAAGTATATAAAATGAAAATAAATTATAGTTACTAAATAATATTAGTTAATCTTCACAACAACCAGGGACTATATTTTAGTGAAAACTCTTCTATATGAAAATAGAAGTTTAAATGTGTCTTCAATGTAAAAAACAAAAACCTCTAATATAAATGCATTTAATTTATTTGACTATTATTTAATACTTACCACCTATATCCATAGTAAAAACATTATTACATTATCAACTTTATTCTGGATCAATTGGACAAGAGAAAGTGACTTCTAATGCCTCTCCCCAAGAGTTTGCTACATAATTTATAAAGTCCAAGGCAAAATGAAAATGTGGGGTTTTTTTTTGTTAAGTAAAAAGAAAGAACAAAAGAAATGAAAGAATGAAAGAAAGAAGGAAAGAAGAAAAGAAAGAAAAAAAAGAATTTCAAGGCCATGGCAGCAGAAGATTAAAGCAAGCACTGGGCCTCCTAAGCATGGGGCTTTGTGTAAGTGCACAGGCCACATGTCCGTGAAGCTGGCTGCTCTGCTCTCCCCTCATCTGTCAGGAGATTGGGTTTCTAGTACAGCTACAATGAGAATCCTGATCTGCTTTAAACTTGTCAATCACAGTGTGTTCTAGAGCACACGAGAGTCTGAAGGGGCCTAGACTGATGTAGGTCCTGATTGAGGTTTGCATAATTCCTGTGAGTGAGAGTAAGAGGAGAACCTCTTCCATGTACAGAAAAGGAAATCACAAACAGTAACCCGAGAAGGGCATGGACCACACATGCATAATGACCCGTTTCCCTTAACTACAAAGCCAAGAATCCCCCCACAAAGGTGTAAGTAATGGGATAGAAAGGAAGAAGCTACTTTCTCAACGCTTCTGAAAAAGAAAATGTTTCTACTTTATAGGCTACAGGTATGTAGCTACATGGAGAGAAGGATATCTTCTATTTACCAAACTTTTTTCACTTAACAAGTTGAACTTAGCAAGCATTGGTCATTCAGTAGAAAAATTCCTTCCGGCCAAATGCAGAGTCACATTAGTACCAAGTGATGGAATTAGATAATTGTATTTATTCGCTCTTCACTCTTCCCCAAATCCTCAGTGAATTGGGTAAACGTGGATAAACTGGAATCAAATTAGCAGTTATTCTGAATATCTTTAAGAGTTGTAGGATATAGTTTGAACTAGAGGCCCAAATCAGGTTTACCCCCCAAATTAACCTTTGGACTTGGACATGGGAATATTTGGTCCTCCACAGCAGACTCTTTCGAACCAGATATATAGAGATCTTGGCTTGTATTAGGCCCTGTGTCCCCAAAATTTCAAGAATCCCAGCATTTGTGATTTTAACATCTTTATTCTGCTCAAAAGAGAAATGTAGACAAAGGGATGGCTGACTTAACCGTCTTCCTTTTATTGGGACAAGCCAATAAACAGTGAATGGAAGAGTAGATGCTTCTTTCCATTAAAAAGGCTGAAATTCCAATTTTATAGAATGGTAAGATTATAAGAAGAATGAAAAAAAAAAGATTGATGAGTGCAGAATGCTGTATCACTTAGCTCTAGCAAATTGGCCAGGGGTCAGCAATCTATGGAGAAAAGTCTTTCCTTGCTGTCTTTTCCTCTCCTTTCCTTTCTTTAACTCTACCATTATAGCATAAAAGCAATAGCCATAGCAAATATGTAAATAAATGAAAATCACAGTTTGCTGATTCTTATACTAGAACTATTAAATGCCCCAATATAATTGACATTTTCTTAGGATTTACAATATACCCAGTGGTAGACTTTCCTCTATTTAATCAGCTTAAAATTTTTTCATGAAATACAAATGATCAAATTAGACAACTGTCATGGATTTTGAAAAATTTAAAAGAATATTTGATATAAGGTACTTTTTAAGAATTACAAAAAATGGGAAGGGAGTAGAAAACACAACTCAAATCCAGATTTTCATTATGGCAGGGATTTTGGCTTTAGAAACCTAAAGGAAAGTGACTTTAGTTACACAAGAGCTATTATAATGAATTAGTACATTAACACTAAGAGCAGTAAGTTCATGACTAAACTGTTTTTTCTCTAGCCATTTTCAAAGCATGCTATTTGCAAAACTTGCTTAGGGCTTCATTTTTGAGGCTAATGAAAAAAGGACCTAACTCCATGACTTCCACTGACATTAATGGAATCCATTCATCTACCCATGCTCTGCTTAGAAATTTACATTTTAAGGCTTATATTTACAACTGTAAGTATGTGTCAGAAGCTTGCCTTAGGGAAAATAAGAGCAGATATACGGTGAATGTTAACTCTTTGATGATTATGAATATTAATTTCCATGAAAATTTGATGTATTAATTTTGTGTTCATAGCGTACATTTCCAGGACACAGTTTTTCTTGTTCAGACTTTATCCTCAAGAATTGAGACAAAGAATGAGCCCAATTATCCTTTGGTGCTAATCTCTACCCCTCATCTTCTACAAGAGATATTATCTCTTCCATTTAATGAAATTGAACTGTAAAAATTTCAATGTAACTCTCACATCTTAGAAAAATTCCTTTAATGTTTCAATAAAACATATGTGTAAGTCAGGAGTATCTTGAAATACAACTATTCTAAATTCAGAAAGACATTTTCTTCATCAAATTTCTGAATGCATATAAAATTGCCAGTGTTAGCACTGTTTCCAATTAAGTAGGTGTTATAGGTAAAGAACTATACCTATACCTCCAAAAATATCTATACCTGAAAGAATACATGAAATATCAGTGATACTGTGTCTCCTTAAGGATATTAAGTTGGGAAAAAAGTAGGCAGTGGTAGACTGCATTATTTTCACAATATTCACTCTCTTTGAAAGGATCATCCCCACTCATTGTTATGTCATTTTTAGTACTTCTTGAGGATAACTCTCTACTTTATTGATATTGACCTTTGTCATGTGACTTGTTTTGGTCAATAGCACATGAGCACATGTGACATATACTATATCTAAGTAGAAACATTAATAGCCATTATGCTTCTACCAACTGTCTGGCAACTTTCCCTATGCTATAACTTTCCCATATCATAGCTGTTCCATTGGCAGTACAGCTCTGCAGCCAATCCTCAGAAAGTGGCATATTCTCTAGGTGACAGACAAACTTTGTTACTTTGTAAGCCATTGAGATTATGAAGTTACTTTTCACTGCAGCATGACACATCAAGGACTGACTGATTCATAACTCAATTATAGGCAAAGTATTATAATGTTATAGATCACTAAGATTATAAAATCTGAGAAGCCAAGTTATTAACAGTATTAGTAATAATTGCCAGTTGCTGTCTACACATATTTATCCTAGGGTATTCCTGGGTTAGAGAGAGGATCACCATATTGCTAAATGCTCAATATTCCCTGTGCTGACTGAGTAATCCCACTAGGTTTTTTTCCTATCGTTACTTTTCAGGGTCTCTAATTTATAAAATTTGTCTCAGTTTGGTTTTTAAATAGGTTTTAGATTGGTAGGTATCCTCATCTACAACCCCGTCCTTCCAGATATAAAAAATATTTAGTAACAATTCTAACAATGTCAACATCTATCAAAGAAAAAAATATTCCCCATATGATTCTAATGTTGTACTTATATTTAGAAAATCAACACTTATAAGTCTATATTTCATAACCAATAAAGCCTTAGATAACCTACCTTGTTCACCTATTTTATATATAAAGAAATAGGCTAAATAGTTAAATGACTTGCTAGAGATTAAAAGTTAGCTAAAGCCATGTCTAGTGCATAGTATTCTAGTGCAATGTCTAGACCCAAATCTTCTAATCACCAATAAACTTACATGGGTCTACAATTCTTTATTGCCATCAGCAGTTTCTTAAATACTCTATCTCCACCCTTTTCCCATTCTGAATGAACCCTCTAAATTTTAAGTCATATCACTTCTAAGTTCAAAACTCTTCAAAGCATTCCTATCTTACTAAAGCTAAAATCTAATGTCTTTACCATGGCCTCCAAAGCACTACACAATCCAATTCGCCTCCTATTTATCTGAACTTACCTCCTTTACTCTCCGTTTAGATCACTTTGTTCTACCTATGTTAGTCTCCTTTTTGTTCTTTGAACACACAAAGCATGTTCTAACTTCAACTTGATCTTGATTGTGTCTGGGACAATAATTATTAACAAATTTGATTTTCAGAACAAAGGTTTCTTTTTTGCTCATGTTGTATGCTTAAGATGGGTTGTTAAGGAGGGTAAGGGAGTGAGGACTGATATCTATGTTACTCAAAGGTCCAGGAGAGTAGTGACTACATTTTGTAGCCATTCCATGTGGAGCACATGATTTTTTAGAGAGTTGCAGCTAAGGAAGAGATAGTATGGAGTACTTACACCTAGTCTTAAGAACCTCAAATGAGAAGTGATAGGCATTTTTTCAGAGTCCATTGGCCAGAAATGAGTCACACGTTTCCTCCTTATCTGCAAGGGAGTCTGGAAAAGGTGGGGGAACTCAGAGTATGGAGTATGTGTATCTTGGGCACAGTGCCGCTGAGAACACTACTCCAGTTGTCTTTGTCCAGGCTTGGAGTGTGGGCATTCCACAGTTGGAGAAGAAAGCTGAGGATACCTGGGAATGTTCTCACCCCACTCACTAGGAACTCAGCTTCTAAAGTGGAGATGCCACTCAGAGAAGTGTGCCATTGTCCCTACCACCAGCACCAGTGTCCTGGTCATTCTCAAAAGCAGTGGAAGTTGTGGTGGGAGGCAATTAGGAGGAAATGTCTGGATTCATTGGAAATATAGACTAAACATTAGGGAAACTGGTTTGCCATAGAGAAATGGGATTAGAGGCAGCAGGGAAGAAGCCTCCTGGGGTCAGAACAAATCTCAAACACTAACGTTGGGAACTATCCCTTCAAATGAAACTGAATTTGATTAGTTTAGTACATAAAGCAAATTAAGTCCCAGGACAACCAGCCAGCAATTAATAGAGTTTAACAGCTTGGGTATGGTTGGGGAAAGAGACAAAGACAGCCCTACCCAAATCACTGTCATCCCAGGGGGACTGTGGGCAAACCCAAGGCTGTGTCCTCTGAGGAACAACATTAGAAGTTTCACAATGCAGAAGAGAAATAAACTTCACACAAATAATCCAGCTGGTCACAAACTGTGGGAGGGGTAGAGAGTGGAGCATATGGGAATCCCCTACATTTTTAATGTATCATTTATGAATCTAAGTTTTTTTTTTTTTTCACAGATGAATAAATATATATATTTCTCCAT
>JAQZBX010107030.1:0-10693 GCA_029593785.1 Cabassous unicinctus
ATGACATGATGCTTGGGAGTTGCTCTGAAACACTCAGCTGGAAAAGGTGGGTGGGAGAGGGTATTCAGGTATTAATGAAATCAGCAAAATGCTAATGACAGCTGAAGCTAGATAATGAGTACATGGAGGTTCATCATCATCATACTATTCTCTCTACTTTGTGAGTGTTTGTAATTGTCTATAACAAAAAATTTTATTGTATCCTTTCTTTACGCATCTAAAATATAGTCTTTTATTAAAAATATTCACAAAGAGGGATATTGTCCTAGCAGCACCTGATCTTCAGGACAATCCCTCCAGTTTCAAACTTCCAAATGGGAGTATCTGATTGGCTGAGCCGTGGTATGTCACATATGCTGTTTTCTGCCAGGGAAGGGGAGGATGGGGTGGGTGGGAGTGGGGATGGGAGTATTGCCTTACCAAGTTTACCAGCTCGAGGTATTCCCCTAGAATTGGAGGGGTGTTTGGGTGCAAAAATAGACATGGCCACAGCACATTTTTCCTCCCCAAATAACCACTGTAGGAAGAGAGCGTGATCATTTATCTCCTGGTTTCCAGTTCTGACAGTCAAGGATTTGCTCCTTCACCCCTTCCTCACTTCCATTTGCTAAAACCAGAATATTTTGTATTAAAATAATTATGTTCACTTAAAATATATATGTATATATATTCACAAAGAAAAAGCCATACATTTTTTTGTTTAAATGGAAACTTCAAAATTTCATTGATAAAAGACTAAGGACCTGACAAAATATTGTAGAAATTCCCAATCTTTGCCATTCCTTAAAGACATTATCCATGAAAAAGTAAATTATACTTCCATTTTCCAGATACATTCCAGAGCCAGAGAGCTTTTGTTCATGACATTGTTTGTTCATGACATTATTCAAAATAATTCTTTTATCTACTAAAGCTTTGTTTAGTAAAAAATGTTACTTAAGGTCTCTATCTTGCAAGTTAGAAAACAGAAAAATAAATAAATAAAAATCATAGGTGATGAAAGAAAGATATAGTACTGAACCAGGAGCAAAGTCTGGTGTGATCCTTGCCAGGCATATTAGATCACACTCAGAAACAGCTGTGAACGCCTCTATCTCTAGAGAAAACCACATGTTAAAACTAAGATCTGAAAGAGCAAAAATGATTCAAAATCAAAAACTTGGAGGTGATGTGATGCTACAGGGTGACTTTTAGGTTAAGAAGAAAACTACTTTGTGTTTACCTCATTTCTACAGCAGAAGCATAGTCCCATGTTAGAGAGCTTTAAAGTAGTCAAAATTAGAACTCTGTCAATTCTCTGTGGAGTGGTTTGTTTTACACTTTAATTCCCTTTAATCAATTCTTAAGTGTAGAGTGTTCATCTTTGAGAAGGATATCCAGCAGATATCAGAAAAGAGCTAAGCAGAAATCATACATAAATATAAAATAAGTATAATATTTACATCCACAATAAAATCATAGATTTGAAAATGCTATCCCTATTTTTAATGTACTGACAAAATATAGAATAATGAAACAAAAGATATTGCCCTCAGATTCATGTTCTTTCTTACCAATGAAATTAAATCTTCCATTGTTTGCCTGTTTTTTCTGTAATGTACAGAAAGTTCCGTTACACAATCTTCATCAAGGTGAATAAACTACAAAAAAAAAAATTTTTTTTAATAAACTTAACAATTACAAATATATCTATTGTTTTGAAATTTAAAAATCAGCATAATTACCTTATAAAATCAAATACCAATATGTAAAAACAATATGAGTTTGTCAAATTATTGGGTTAAAATTAACATTCCCCATAATTTTTTTAATATTTTAAAAACAATTTATTGAAGTATATCATTCATACATGAACATATATATATATAAGTAAATAGTTGTGTGAACTTACAAAACAAACATGCATAACATCTTACAGGGCTCCCATACATCACCCCACCACAAACACCTTGCAATGTTGTATAACATTTGTAACAAACTATGAAAGAACATTGTCAAAGTATTAATACTGACTATAGTCCATATTTTACATTTGGTGTATTTTTCCCCCAACCCACCCTATTATTTTTTTGGTTCATAAACCATACAATTTATCTAAAGTGTACAATCAATGGCATTTGGTATAATCACCGAGTTGTGCATTCGTCACTTCAATCAATATTAGAACATTTTTTATTAATCCAATTTTTAAAAAATGTGATTTCACCATTTCTATTCATTTTCAAACATTTACAAACAACTTTTTACCAATTCTGCACAGATTAAACCTCACCTTTCCATTCCCTAACCACATTCTTTTTTCTGGAGATTTATATCCTAGCTATTAACTCTATGAGTTTGCTCATAATATTTAGTTCATAATAGCAAAGTCATTCAATATTTGTCCTTTTCTGCCCAGCTTGCTTCACTCAGCATAATGTCCTCTAGGTTCATCCACATAGTCATATGCTTCACAACTTCATTGCTTCATACAGCTTGCATAATACTCCATCATGTGTATATACCACCGTTTGTGTATCCATTCATCAGTTGATGGACACCTGGGTTGTTTCCATCTTTTGGCAACTGTGAATAATGCCACTATGAACATTGGTGTGCATATATCTGTTCATGTCACTGCTCTCAGTTCTTCTGGGTATATACCTAGTAGAAGTATTGCTGGGTCGCATGGTAGACCTATATCCAACTTCCTTAGGAACCACTAAACACTTCCATAGCAGCTGTACCATTCTACATTCCCACTAGCAGTGAATAAGCATTCCTCTCTCTCCACATCCTCTCCAACACTTGTAGTTTCTGTTTTAATACTGGCCATTCTAGAAGGTGTGAAATGATATTTCATTTTGGCTTTGATTTACATTTCCCTTCTTTACTTCTAACTGCTAGTGATGAACATTTTTTCATGTGTTTTTTTGCCATTTGTATTTCTTCTTTAGAGAAATGTCTATTTAGGTCTTTTACGCAGTTTTTAATTGGGTCATTTGTCTTTCTATTGTTGAATTGTAGGATATCTTTATATATCATAGATATTAGACCCTTGTCGGATGTGTGATCTCCAAATATTTTTTCCCATTGAGTAGGCTGCCTATTTACTCTCTTCACAAAGTCCTTTGAGATGCAGAAGTGTTTAGTTTGAGGAGGTCCCATTTATCTATTTTCCTCTACCTCCTGGAAAAAAAAAACTACCCGGGGTACAGATGTAGTTCAGTGGTTTAAGAACCTGCTTCCCATGTATGAGGTCCTGGGTTCAATCCTCAGTACCTCCAAAAGAAAAAAGAAAAAAAATCACCTATTTTTTTCTTTTGTTGCTTGTGCTTTGGGTATAAGGTTTAAGAGACCCCCACCTACTACAAGGTCTTGGACCGTTTCCCTATATTATCTTCTAAGAGTTTTATGGTCCTGGCTTTTATGTTTAGATCTTTGATCCATTTTGAGTTGATTCTTGTATAAGGAGTGAGACAGGGGTCCTCTTTCATTCTTTTGGTTATGGATAACCAGTTCTCCCAGGACCATTTATTGAAGAGAGTGTTCTGTCCCAATAAAGTGGAGTTGGTAGGATTATCAAAAGTCAGTTGACCATGGAGGTGAGGGTATATTTCTGAACTCTCAATTCAATTCCATTGATCAATGTGTCTATTTCCATGCCAATACCATGCTGTTTTGATCACTCAATACACTTAGAGATCAGGAAGCATGTGTCCTCCAACTTCACTCTTCTTTTTTAGGATTTTTTTTGGCTATTCAGGACCCATTTTCTTCCAAATAAATTTGGTAATTGACTTTTCTATTTCTGTAAAGTAGGCTGTTGGAATTTTGATTGGCATTGCATTGAATCTATAAATCAGTTTGGGCAGGATTAATATATTCAGGATTTTCAGTCTTCCAATCCATGAACATGGAATGTCCTTCCATTTGTTTAGGTCTTCTTTGATTTCTTTTAGCAGTGTTTTACAGTTTTCTGAACACAGATCCTTTATATTCCTGGTTAAATTAAGTCCCAGATATTTGAGTCTTTTGTTTGCTCTTGTAAATGAAATATTTTTTATTTCCTCCTCAACTTGTTCATTACTAGTGTATAGAAATGCTGATTTCTGCGTGTTGATCTTGTATCCTGCCACTTTGCTGAACTAATTTATTAGTTCCAGTAGTTTTGTTGTAGACATTTCAGGGTTTTCTAAATATAGGATCATGTACTCTGCTAATAATGAGTTTTACTTCCTCTTTTCCAATTTGGGTACCTTTTATATCTTTTTCCTGCCTAATTGCTCCAGCTAGAATTTCTAGCACAATGTTGAATAACAGTTGTGACAACGGGCATCCTTGTCTTTAAACCTCTCCCCACTGAGTACAATGTTGGCTGTGGGTTTTTCATATATGCCCTTTATTATGTTGAGGAACTTCACTTCTATACCTATCTTTTGAAGAATTTTTATTAAGAAAGGATGCTGGACTTTGTCAAATGCCTTTTCTACGTCAATTGAGATGATCATGTGTTTTTTTTCCCTTTGTTAATGCGGTATATTACGTTAATTGGTTTTCTTAAGTTGAACTACCCTCACATACCAGGAATAAAGCCCAGTTAATTGTGATGGATAATTTTTTTTATATGCTGTTGGATTCTATTTGCAAGTATTTTGTTGAGAATTTCTGCATCTATGTTCATTAGAAAGATTGGTCTCTTCCTTTTCAATTTTTTGGAAGACTTTAAACAGGATTGGTATTAATTCTTCTCGAGATGTTTGGTAGAATTCACCTGTGATGCCATCTGGTCCTGAACTTTTCTTTGTTGGAAGATTTTTGATGACTGATTCAATCTCTTTGCTTGTGATTGATTCTACAAAAAATACAGGAACTCAACAAACCAATGTAGGTTGTTTGTGCATTTGTAGGAATTTGTCCATTTCATCTAGGTTCTCTAATTTGTTGGCATACAGTTTCTCATAATATCCTTTCATTTTTATTTCTGTGGGGTCAGTCGTAATGCTGCCCTTTCATTCCTGATTTTATTTTTTTGCATTTTCTCTTTTTCTTTGTTAGTCTTGCTAAGGGTTTGTCTATTTTATTAACTTTCTCAAAGAACCAGCTTTTGGTTTTGTTGATTTTCTCTATTGTTTTCTGTTGTTGTTGTTGTTCTCCATTTCATTTATTTCTGCTCTTTTTTCTTTCTTTCTGTGTGCTTTGGGATTGGTTTGCTGTTCTTTTTCTAGTTTCTCCAGCTGTTCAGTTAGTTCTTTGATTTTAGCTCTTTCTTTTTTAATATAGGCATTTAGGACTACAAATTTCCCTTTCAGTACTGCCTTCACTGCATCCCATAAGTTTTGATATATTGTGTTCTCATTTTCATTCATCTCAAGATATCTAGTAATTTCTCTTACAATTTCTTCTTTGACCCACTGATTATTAAAGATTGCGTTGTTTATCCTCTATGTATTTTCAAATCCCCCCCTTCCCACCTATTATTGATTTCCAGCTTCATTCCATTATGATCTGAGAAGGTGCTTTGTATAATTTAAATCTTCTTGAATGCATTCAGAGCTGTGTTGTGGCCCAACATGTGCTCTATTCTGGAGAAAGATCTGTGAACACTTTAGAAGAATATTTAACCTGTTGATTTGGGGTGCAATGTTCTGCATATATCTGTCAGGTCGAGCTCGTTTATCATATTGTTCAAGTTCTCTGTTTTCTTGTTGATCATCTAACTGTTCTATCTGTTGATGTGAGTGGCTATTCCTGTTCTCTTTTGGTTACTATTTGTGTGAAGTAACTTTTTCCACCCTTTCACTTTCAGTCTGTTTGCATCCTTGGGTCTAAGGTGAGTCTCCTACAGACAGCATATGGATAGCTCATGTTTTCTTATCCATTCTGTCAGTCTCTTTTTTTATTTTTTAAGATTTATTTATTTATTTATTCCCCCCTTGCTGCTTGTGCTCGCTGTGTCCATTTGCGTTGCATTTTTTTGTTTGTTTTTGTTTTTGTCTGTGTCTGCTTGTCTCCTTCTGTTGCGTCATCTTGGTGCGCCAGCTCACTGCGCCACGCGACCCGGCTTGCCTTCACCAGGAGGCCCCGGAAATCGAACCCAGGGCCTCCCGTATGGTAAACGGGAGCCCAACCAATTGAGCCACAGCTGCTTCCCAGTCTCTGTCTTTTGATTGGGGAGTTTAATTCATTAACAGTCAATGTTATTACTGTAAAGGCATTACTTACTTCAGCCATTTTATCCTTTGGCTTTCATATGTCATATCTTATTTTTGTCCATCTTTTTACCTTTTTGGTTACCCTTTCTGACAGTCTTCACTTTTACATCTCCTCGAAGCCTCTCTCTCTCTCTTCTCTTTTCTTTTCTGACTGCAGAACTCCCTTTAGTGTTTCCTACAGAGAAGGATTGTTTACAAACTCTCTTGGTTTCTGTTTATCTGTGAATAATTTAAGCTCACTGTCATATATGAAGGACAGTTTCACCAGATAAAGAATTCTTGGCTGGCAGTTTTTCTCTTTCAGTACTGAAATTATATCATTCCACTGCCTTCTTGCCTCCAAATTTTGTTAAGAGAAATCTGCATTAAGTCTTATTTGACATCCCTCGAATGTGATGTTTCACTTTTCCCTTGCTACTTTCAGAATTTTCTCTTTATCTTTGGCATTTGGCACTCTGCATATTGTGTGTCTTGAGGTAGGTCTATTTGCATTTATTCTAAGTGGATACGTGTGCTTCCTGGACACATATATTCATGTCTTTCATGAGAAATGGGAAATTTTTGGCCATTATTTCCTCAAATACTCTTTCTGCCCCTTTTCTATTCTTGTCTCCTTCTGGAACCCCCATAACAAGTATATTGTTGCACTTCATGTTATCATTCAACTCCCTGAGCCCCTGCTCAATTTTTTCCATTCTTTTCTCTCTTTGTTCTTCTTTCTCTTCAATTTCAGTTGTTCTTTCCTCTACGTTACTGATTCTTTTTTCCATGATTTCAAATCTGCTGTTGTGTGCCTCTGTTTTTTTTCACTGCAAAAAACTTATTGAAGTGTATCATTCATACATGAATATATATAAACAATAATAGTAAATGTTGTGAACTAACAAAAAAACAAACATGCATAACATCATACAGGGCTCCTAACAGACCCTCACATCTATGGTCAATTAATTTTTTTTCTTTTTTATAGGAGTTACTAGGGATTGAACCCAGGACCTCGTACATGAGAAGCAGGTGCTCAACCACTGAGCTATACATACTCCCCTATGGCCAATTAATTTTTTAAGCAATTTTTTTCTCTATTGTATTTTTAATCTCACTTATTGTGTCTTTCATTCCCATAAGCTCTGTTATTTTTCTATCCAAGATATAAAATTTTTCTTTGTGCTCACTTAGTGTTTTCTTAATGTATTTTATTTATTTAGCTATGTTGTTCTTCAATTTCATGATTAGATTTAGGACTTTCACATGAACCTCACTGATTAGCTGTTTCACGCCCTGTGTCTCATCTGGAGCTTTGATTTGTTCCTTTGCCTGGGTCATAGCTTCCTTTTTCTTTGTACGGCTTGTAATTTTTTGCTGATATCTAGGAATCTGATTCTGATGCCAAGTTTACTCTGATGTTCAGTTTCTCTCTCTTGCCTAGGGATTTACTGTTAAGTAGCTGTGTGCTACCATGTTTTTTGACTCTTGGTTCAACTTGTTCTAGATATTTAGGAATGCCCCATTTAACTGCTCAAACCAGGGCTAAGAACCCAGTAATGGGGTGCAGGCCAGTTTCCAAGGGCCTTGGAGAGGGTGGCAGTAAAGGCACCTACTTGTCTCTTTTATTATTATTTTTCTTTTTGTGAACTTTTCTGATCTGGCCAGCAGATGGTGCTCCTGTGCAGACCTCTCAGCCCAGACCCCAGGGGAATGCATTCAGTGCAGGTGGGCAGAACAGAAGCAAAGTCCTCAGGGGCTGGCCAGGTCTCAAACTTTCTCAGAGCCTGTTTCCACCCTTGGCCAGCCATACCCTCCCTCCCTCTGTCTCTTCAGCAACCAGCCCTCAGCACTAGGGGGCATGTTTGAGCAAATTATCTTTAGCTCCCTGCTGGCTCTCAAGGCAAACAATGTCATGTCGCAGCCCCACCCAGCCAGGAAGTGTGATCTCTCCAATGCAGCAGACCAAGTTCACTGGCCAAAATCTGAATTTGCTATAGGCTATGTCCCTCCCTCCCTCTCCCCTTTCCTTGGGGAGGAAGACCCCTACAACTTTACATTAGTATCGTACATTTGTAAAAATCGATGAATATTGAAGCATTGCTACTAACCATGGGCTATAGTTTACATTATGGTTTACACTTTGCACCATACAATTTTACAGGGCTCCTTGGATTTCCCTGAACCTAAAGACAGCCTGAGATACAGTATGCCACAAGTCTGAGACAATCTTTTACCAGTCCATTGTACAGCCACTGATTTTAGATGCCTAGATGGCTGCTTTTTGCTGATAGTGCCAATGCAGATCTTACAGAAGGGCAAGAATTGTAATCCCTTGGCTGACTAACAGAATTTTAACAATTGAACAGATAAATGGATGATGGGGATATGAAGGGCTGAGAAAGAGCTCATCTTCTGGATATGCTTAATGTCATCTATTTGTTTCATCTTAAAAATTTTTGGCACAAAAAGCAAAGGGTATCCACAACTGCAAACGAAACAGTTCCTTCCATCTGCCCCATAAGATCTAAGCCCCCTCTCAATCTGAAGCAGAACAGGCATCACTATCCCAAAATCCTCAAGATTGTGGAATGAACAAACATAAGAGGGGAATGCAACTGTGGACCAAAGTAGACTTATTATTATTGTAGTAACGGAAGAACTTGTAACACTGATAAAAAGATAGTGGTTACCAGAGATTCTGAGGGGAAAGAGAGGGAAGAATAGGTGGAACATAAGGTTTTTTTAGGGTATTGGAATTGTTCTGTATGATATTGCAATGACGGATGAAGGCCATTATACAATTTGTCAAAACCTATAAAATTGTATGGTGCAAAGTGTAAACCATAATGTAAACTATGGACCATGATTAGTAGCAATGCTTCAACATCTGTTCATCAACTGATGAATAAAAGTCTATACTAATGGTACTGTGAAAGTCCAAAAATGCTAAGAAAGAATTTTCATTGTGTTGCTTTGACTTTGGCAGCTCCCAGAACTGTAGATTCCTCCTTTAGGCTGGTCTCAACCTCGGTCTAGACACTTAACACCCAATTAAACATCTTCTTGTTGATGTCATCACTGCTCAAGCAAAAAAGCCTCCTGTCCCATACCTTTAACATAAGGTGTGTGTGGGAAAGGGGGGAAGAATAGGAAGGAGTTGAACACAAGAGACAAGGTTAAGGAGAAGGGATAGTGAGTAAGATCATACCAATAGCATGATCTTATTCTCTAGGCTCCTGAACTGGAAGGATTGGAAAGGGTGGGATGGGCAAGATGCCAAAGTCTGGAAAACATGATTTATCTCAAGCTGGGTTTTCCAAAGAGGCTGGATACTTTAAGTGCTCTGAATTCCTGGCCACATATACTCAAGCTAAATTAAATACCAAAATGCATACCAGAAGCTGGCCAATTATTTTGTATTATCAGTGCCTACTACATTTCCTGACTACTAGGACAGAAAATGGAACTGATTATAACTTCCATTTGATACAATACTTGAGTACGAGAGCTCTGTGTGAAAATGGAGGAGGAAATCATTCAAAGAATTAGAGTACAGCATCTATAACTTAAATATCCAAGTAAATCTGAACTATTTTTTATAGTCCACTCTTCATGATATAAATACTGAGGGAGAAAAGCAAATACTTCAAAAAGCAACAATAATCCTTTATAGGTAGATCCTTACATAACTCATGTAATCCTTGCAACAGCTCCGTGAAGCAAGTAAGGCAGATGAATGACTAACATATAAAAACACTTTATAAATGGCAAAACATGACCCAAAAATACACATGAGATTGCCATTAGAATTCCTATATTAGCCCTTGATATTGATGACTGTACTTATGAAGTTTTTCTTTAGAAATTGAAATTTAGCCTATTATTATAGGTTGCCTAAGAGTTACCTCTTGAGAGCCTCCTTGTTGCTCGAATGTGGCCTCTATCTAAGCCAAACTCAGCACAACATATAAATGCATTACCTTCTCCCCTCCAACCCCCCCACCCCAGTGTGGGACATAACTCCAGGGGATGAGCCTCCCTGGCACTGAGGGATTACTACCAAGCACCAACTAGCAATGCAACTGGAAAAAGACCATGACCAAAAAGAGGAAAGGGTAAAGACAAATGAGTTTATATGGTTAAGAGACTTCAAAGTGAGTTAGGAGGTCATTGCAGAGGTTATGCTTATGCACATCTCAGCAGGATCTCTTTGACTGACACAGTAAATATTGCCTCAAATAGCGGGGCTCCTGAAGGATCTAGAGATATCCAGACACTATAGGCAGGGCTGACAGCTCAGGAGTTTGGCACTTGTCAGTGGGCCCTACTTTGGAATTTATGCTCCCCAGTGTGACAGAATTGGACTCAGTTGTGGTTTCCCTGCGTATGGCTCTTCTGCCCCTTCTATTTGAACCTACATTTAGTACTAGAGTTGATAAGTTTATGTCCAAGAATCTTAAATCTTTGGGCTTTCCATGTGCCAGTTGGGCCCTGAATCTCAACAGAGTTGCAAC